>JAAAKG020215657.1:1315-22122 GCA_010014905.2 Druon quercuslanigerum
GTAGGTTTTAAATTGCTAAGTGAAAAAAATGTTTGTAAGAAAGAACTTTTGTAATGCCGGGGGTGGTGGGAAGAGGGGGGGGTGGGGGGGGGGTTAACGCTATAAACTCTGCGAAAGGGGTAACGCTATATTTTCGGGATAAAGGGTAACGCTATATTTAAATACAACAGAGGGCACTCACGATGAATTCACTATTTAGGTATAACTCTATAGATTCGGGAAAACGTCATCATCTCTTGGATTTGCTAAATTTGGAGTGAAATAACGAGTGTAGCAGACATCGATATGGGTATCACAAAACTAGGATTCGGAAAAACATTCTCAAGAAGAGGGGTATATGTCAGGATTTACAATAATTTTACACATTTTTAAATAAAGTAAAATAATTTACTCAAAACTGATTTTCGAATGAATGATGGTTACGACAGAAGGGGGGTGGGCTCAATAAAATAGAAATATCAATTTAATTTGTCTTAGAAAAACTCCGTGTCCACGTTTTAAGTTCAATATTATAATTTTAACTCGCTTTCTCGATGAAAAGTTTCAAAACTCACTTTCTTCACGAAAAATTAGTAAATTGTTTGTTTTCGAAAAATAACTAAACATCTGCAAAAGAGGAATCTTAAAGTACCAAATTCTTCAATGCCATAAGGGCCGAAAGAAATATATTGAATGCGGGCACGTGGAGGTTCAGGAAGAAACTCAGAAGCAAAAGGACTCACCGACTGAGTCGCCGAAAAATGTATTCTGCAGCAATAATTCAGCCTCCTCAGAGCCAAGGCAGTCCTCTGAATATAATTCTGGTCCTGGGTAAGACTTCCTAGATGATTCTCTACGATGAGCATTTTAAATTAAGGAAAACTTTAGGTAAGAAATTGTCTCAATAGAATTATGAAGCGAAAAGAGAGCGAGCCAAAGCGTCGCTTTGGGATATCTGCTCCAATTATCAATCGGCTGCTCGCGCTACGTTTAATCCTAATGCGCATCGTCCTAATTGCGGACTAACGACAGGGAGGTAGTATCATATAATTCGCTGGGGCCTACAGCAATTCCTTGCTCCTTAAATTATTTTAAATTTAATATTTCGTAGTCGTTGAGATATTGGAGCATCATATTTCTTCTCCTGGAGTGCTCCCGAATAAGACGTACCTTACAGAAAAATCCCCGCAAATTTCAGGATTATATCTGCAGTCAAGCACCAGCCGAGCATGTCATCCGCGCCTGAGCTGCAAAAGTCCCATACTAACGGAAGAAATTAACAAACGAAAACTTCTCGATCAGAGGAACTGGATTCCACACCAAGTGAACGAGTCTTGTAGATGTTCCTGAAGCATTTCTGGGGCAATGCAGGAACTCGGAAGCATTCCAGTATTAAATCTCCTTCTCGAGGTTCAACCGTATTTAATTTTGACTACCTTCTATGGAAAAGGCGCGAGAATTTGAATACCCCTGTCGCGGTATGAGTAGAATGGCGAGCTGGCCGATCGTCCTGATATTCTCTTCTTATTATTGATGTCCTCGGAGATGATATGTCCATAAAGCTAAGACTACGACGGAATTACATATGAAAAAAGACATTGCGAATCAGCTATAAATATATTATAATCTAATTTAAATCAATCCTGGAGTACCGTGTGACCCCTGAGCTCAAATCATAAAATTAACAGATTTTTATTCCGGTCAGAGAACTGCCTATTGTTAGTTTCCACATGAATTGCAACGTCACAACACATACTATCTAGTTCTCATACTTATGCGGGATCGACTTACATCCAAAGGCACAATGCGGCACTAAGAGTGCTTTATTACCATCTCTGACACTCTTATGACATTAGCCTTAATGCCGGATACGAGGGTTGTCTTAAAAGTATCCGACCTACCTCGATCTCTCGGCGCTTGATTTATTCTTCGTCATCCGGGGGGTCGCATCCTTCAAAGTAGTCCCCATTTGATTTAACAAGACGCTCATATCGATGTTTCCAATTATTAAAGCACTCTTGAAAGTCAGACTTCGGAATCGCCTTTAGTGCATTCGTCGCATTAGTTTCAACAGTCTCTTTATCGTCTAATCGATGTCTCTTAAGCGGCATTTTCAATCGAGGAAACATCCAAAAGTCGCAGGGAGATATATCGGGACTGTATAGAGGCTGGCGGTGCTGCGGAACACTGTGTTTCAATAAATACTGCTGCACAAGGTTTGATGCGTGCACTGGAGCATTGTCATGATGAAGAAGTCAGTCACCGGTTTCCCAAAGTTGCGATTTTTGTCTCCTGATTGCATCACGCTATCTTTTCAGAACTTCAACGTAGTACTCTTTGTTGAATGTCAGGCCTGTAGAAGCATATTCGACTTTGATGAGCTTCGACTTTGACGGGGTTTTTTCGGCCAAAGTTCGGATGGAAGCTTCCATTGCGAAGATAGTTCTTTTGTTTTAGGATCATAACAATAAACACATGTTTCATCACCAAAAATAACCTTTTTAAGAAAGTTTTTATCACTATTGATCATTTCCAGATTGTCCTGAGAGATTTCTAATCGAAGGTTTTTTTGTTGGACTGTGAGCAGTTTCGGGAATTGCGACGAACGTAAAAAAGTCTATGTAAATAAATACATGCTGCGCGGGAACTAAGTCGTTTTATCGGTATGTCGGGCTACTGACGATAAGGTTAGGAGTTGCTGGTGACGTTTGTACACTCCAGAGATCGCCTGAGTCTCTCCACGCGAAGACATGAACGTAGGTCGGATACTTTTGGGATAGCCCTCGTATACTGGAATTTCATATTCTCGAAAGTTGTTTCTGTTGCACATTCGAGGCCTGTCATAGTTCACTTTAACCTCAAGAAACGAACCATGTTTGGTATCGAATATTCTGCACCAGCTGACAAAAACATAATAGCCAAAAAAATGAAAAGAGAGAACCCATTAGGTAGTTCTGATGGTTATACCTGGAATAATCGGTTAATCTAATCGTCCTAATCATTGGCGCTCTTTGAAGTGTGAGGCTCCTTGTCCTCAGGGTGCACGAAAGTTTTGCCGGATCATCATATTAGGTCCATCACAGACTGTAACCACCTACCTCAGGGTCGTGAGACATGGTTATGGCTAAAATCTTACCGCGATTTCGCTGGGATCGGGTGAAGTTTTTCAGATTAGCACCCGCTCCCGATATATAAATATATATATATATATATATATATATAATTCAACGGCCAGCTTTCAGCTGGGTTAACTGAAGAATTTAATTAATCAATTTTGGTCAATAATTAAAATAAGTAATAAATTAAAAGGGGTGTCTCATGGAGAAAGAATAAGATTCCGAAAACGATTAAAACATTTTTATTGAACAATTCTACACTAATAAATTTTTACAAGGGGTCCCTTATTTCTAAGCTGCATTCATTACAATTTTTTTCTTAGGGCGATGTCAAGGTAACCACATCACACCTGCTCTCTCAGTGACCTTTTTATATTATTACAGGTTGGTCTTGATCTCGAAGCTGGACGGGGTACTGTGGCTCTCAACCGGCGGCTTCTACATTGCGTTACAGTAGTATATTTAAATTGAATCGTGTATAATATTTTTGATACAGTTGTTGCAGCCCCCTTTTGAGGTCTTGAGAGAGGTCTGTGGAGATGCGTTCTTCTCGCGTGGGTGGGACAACCAGACAGTATATGTTCTAGGTACTCAGTGTGTGCATGCCACGCTCTGCACCTCTCACTGGGAACTTCTTGACATAAAGTGCAGTCATGGCATACTAAGGTGGAAATGGCTACGTCCTGGCATGTGAAAATGAAACCCTCTATACCTGAATTAAGTCCTGATGATCTGAGAAAAGCAAAAGTTAGCACTTTTGCAAAGACTCTTCTGCATTTATGTAAAAGTTTCCGTGCCTTTTCGTGTGAAGTAATTCTTGGCGGAATTTGTCAACCTCTGCTTTCTTTACTTCGCTTTTAGAAGTGATGCATCTAGATGCGGCTTTTTAAAGGAACGCTTCTTTGCCGAACATTTCGTGGTTCCTGACCATTTTTAAAAGAGAATCTTGGCCAATTACAACGATGTAAACTGCACTTAAAACAATTCGGTTCTGAACATATACACGTGATATTTGTAATCATGAAATAGACGAATTAATAGGCAAGCTCTTATGCATATACATGATCTTAAGTGTTTCGTTATCAAGGGTCAAGTGTCGAAGAAGATCATTGTATTTGCTACAGAGAGACTTCTTCACTGAAGTTATTGTGCGTTCTGAATGCGGCCTTGAGGCACGCTCACATATGTATAGGTCTCTCCAGTGTCAAGATGTCTCATAATACTTATGTCCATAAGATCAGCGTCATTAGGATTGCCAATCATCTTTCCTTTCTTCCGATGAATTTTGGCACACCTGTCGAATCCAAAGTCTACACTAATCTCTTCTGTGTACTTCTTCACGATATTTAAAACACTGTGAAGTTCGCTTTTACCAGCAGCCTAGATTTTTAGGTTACCTATATAAAATACATGAGTGACCTTATGCTCGCGATGATAGTGTCGCCACAGAGGTATTCAGCAACATTTTTTAGTGCGAAAAATAAGGGCAAAAGTGTGATGCAAAAAAGCAGAGGGCTCATGGTGTCACCCTGAAAGACGCCCCTCTGGAAGGTAACGTTGTTTGTTGTGACACGATTTTTTCACAGTGAAATAGTCAATCTAGTTTTCCAAAGGGATATCAATCTCTCTATGCATTTCACAATGTGTGGATAAACCTTCAAAGTTTCCAACATACATGTGATAAGGGCATGAGAGGTTGAATCGACAGCTTTCCGTTAGTGAATCCAGGCCATTGACAGGACACGCTGATGGCCTGCTACGTCTGAGCAGACGCACCTGTCAAATAGCAGGTTCTGTCGGCAGCCTACTATATCTTTTTTCGAGCCAAGCTATTCGTACATTTTTCTCCACACATGCTCAAGTCTTCGAACAATTTTGTTGTTGAGGACAGCTGTAACGCTCTTATACATTGTGTTGAAATAAGTAGTTGGCCTGTAATTCTCTGGTTTGGATAAAGATGCCTTTTTTGGTAGGGATATAGTGCGTCCTAATATCAGCCACTGCGAAATGGGCGTTTCGGACTTTAAATATGAGGTGAATATGCGGGCCAGATGTTGTTTTATAGAAGTAAACTCCTTCCATCAGAGGTTCTTGATACTATCTGGTCCTGCAGCAACAAAGTTTTTCGTACAACTAAGTTCTTTTTACACCTCTTCGGCAATGATTGATGGACATTCCTCCTCAGATGTTATAAGGTTGCCGCAAAACTCTTTGAAGTGGAAGATATTATCTGTATCTTCTTTTATCTCCAGTTTTTTTCGAGATCTTGTATACTTCTCTCCGAAAATTCCCTACCTCGTTCGGCTTCGGCAGATTTTTGACGATAGCCAACAACCACCGACAACCACGTTTTTCACCGGTAGTGGGTGCCATTCTACAAAATTGCACCCGCTCCCGACAAAATTGCGGTGAAATTTTATCTGTAACCACGTCTCACAACCATAAGATAGATGGTTACATTCTGCAACTGACTCAATCCGATGATCCGACAAAAGTCTTCTGCATTTTCCTCGCAAATATCTTAGCCTTTCGTTGACACGTCGGGATGCTTTTCATGCTATTAACCAATGATAGCATGTCACCTCCAAGAGCACCGATGATCAGGACAACTAGCTTAATAGAATATTCCATATATATAAGTCACAATTCTTAAGGTGCAGGCATATTAAAGAATCTGAGCTTGTACTTCATCCATGGAACCATTCCAAATGAATACTGTATTATCACGTCCTGAATGAGGCTCTGTGGCCCACATAGGTGTGTATAGATCTCTCCAGCACCAACGTGTCGGATAGCGCTTCTGTTGAGAAGCTCAGGGTCATCGGGGATGCCATTAGGTTTTCCATGCTTCAAATAAACCTTGGCGTATTTTTCTAACCCAAACTCCTTCCCAATATTCTTAGAGTATTCCTTAACAATCTGTAGAGTTAGGTATAGTCGCTCTTTATTTGTAGCATAGATCTTTAAATCATCCATGTAAAATACATTGGTGAACTTATGCTTTCGATTTCCACGTTTGCCGCAAAAGTACCCGTCAGAATGGCGAAGTGCGAGAGATAGTAGCAATAACGTAAAGCAAAAGAGGAGTTGGCTCATGGTGTCACCCTAATAGACGCATCTCTGAAAGGTGACGCTGTTAGTTACCACGCGATGTTTTCTAGATAAGATATTAAATCTGGTTTTCCATAGCATCATGAATCTGTCTTGCATCTCGCCACACAGGTCCGGTTGTTCAAACAATATTATCAATTAGGATAGCTCTGAATATCTTATAAAGTTTGTTCAGACAAGTTATTGGCCTATATTTCTTTGGGTAAGCTGCTGGGTTGAAGGAATCTTGTTCAACTAGAAGGTCTTAATACCACTTGGACCCGGATTAGAATAGTTGTTCACCCCTTTTTTATCACCTCCTCGATAGAGATAGATAGGCTTTCTACCTCAGTTGTTATAAGGGTCAGCTCCTTGAAGCTATTTATTTTCTCTGAGTTTTCTTTCAGTAGATGCTGGAGTTCATAGACTTCTCTTCAAAATGCTTCGACCTCCTTTGGTTTGGGCGGGTGGTTGACAGTAACTGGAAGATCTTGGAAGAGTCGAGATATGTTAGAGAAAAACTGGTAATTTTTCTCTGATCCACCTTTTACTCCATTTGAGACTTCTGCTAGCATGAGATAGCACTCATATTCTGTAAACAATATGTTGCCTGATGGTCAGCAGCTTTCACTTGTTAAGTGCGTCATAATGGATAACAGTTCGAGCGAGAACTGTCGAACCTAGGTGGTGAAATTCCGGTCAGGTATTATATAGACAATTACACACTGAATTTCAAACTCGTACTGTCTTGCTCAGCCAATCTTTATGCTGAGTTTTTTGGCATTTTTATCCGCCATTGGTTTTTTTTTACGATGATCATCCTCCAAAGCTGGCGGTGCATTATGCACACTACAATTTATAGGCCAAAGTTCAGATTCTTAATGAAAATTCACGAAGCTCTTTATCCAGATTTTCGTGCTTGAGAGAAACTGGACGGTGATGTTTCTCCGGGCCCTGAAGCATCGCTCTTCCTTTATTGGATACCTGCCCGCAGTTTGTTTCCATGTCACCTCTCTTTCTCTGTTGCCGGCTTGTTCTGGTTGATGCGAGAAATGCGAGAGCTCTGGGTGTTTCTGGTACCACAAAGCATGTCGCAATGCTAAATAACCTTGTTGGTTAGATGCCGTACTGCTATGAGAGCACTCCAGCTGGTCGTCTTTGAGTCAAATTGTCCCCTTAAAAGCAAGGATAAGGCTGAATACTTTGAGAGGTCGCCCTGTATCTCAGAGTCACCGTTGAAGAAACCTTACCCAGGGCCATTCAACTTTCGGTACTATTGTTACGCCTTCGCTTGGGGGTTGATTTCTAAGGGACCATCCCTAGACAATTGTCTGCGATTGCTTATTAATTCTTGTAATCATATGGAACAGAAACCATTGCTACGGGAACCCTTCATCCGCAACCTTAAGACCAGTCCAGTGGCTTTCTCATACGCCCTTCGGTTCGACTCCAAGGGAACCGAAACCGAATATATAAAGACACTTGCGAGATGTATGTATAAAGCTGTCGTGCATGGGTCACTTTGTGTCCTTAAGATATACAAGAATTTCGGCAGCTTGTCGTTGTGATTTCATCGTACCCTGTAACCACCCAGCCCACGATCCTGAGACGTGATCAACGCAACGGTATGATTTACAGCGGTTCTACTAAAAGCTGGTGCTAAATATTAATTATTATTACTAAATTATTACAACTAGAAGTAACTTCCGAAAATTATTGATGTCAAAGAAGCGCCAACGAGGTACTTAAAGGAGGTTCTTGTCGACGTCTTCCAGGGAGCATTCGGCGACTGGGAAAAACTTTGGCGTCATTGTTCTGACACGGAAGGAAGCTGCTTTGAAGAATTTTAGTTCTTTGTACCTTTATCTGAAATTATTATTTTTTCCTGGACTTATTCAACTTACTTTTGGGACAATCCCTGTAAGACTTGAATATTCGTATGCCGATCATATGTTTACTTAAGTATAATTTAATGAAAAGAAAGTTCTAAAGATGGCACTGTATTATACATAGTTCAACGCCAGCTTCAGATAATTCATCTAGGGTATGCTGACTAAGATAACATTGGGGCCTAGTTAGGCGCATATAGTTTTTCTAGTCCCAACGAATACAAAATTTGAACAGTCCGTATATAAGGGTTCTGACCAAAATTTATTAGTTCAGTTGTTCTATCAAGATTCTGACCACTTTCCTCATTGAAATGAAGACAAATGAGGGCATTTCTTCATGGCGCACTCCAAGGAATTTTGAGCGTTATAAAACTATTGATGCTTAGGCATATTTCATGAAAATTTTTGTTGTAAAGTTTCTCGTTGGTACGACATTTATCTAAAACATAATTAATTTTATAATGGAGGACGAAAATCAAAATACACACATGATTTCTATCAAAATGTTCAAAAATGTATAGAAATTTATCAGAAGTTAATTTGCTTTATCACATATCAATTTTATAAATATCTTAAGATAATACAGCTAATTTATATAAATTTAAATAAAAGTATTACCCATCAGTCTCGAATACGACCAAGCTAAATCTATAAACAATAGTACCCAAATAATTAGCAGGCGCTAATTACGACAAAAGTAAATTAAACAATGCGAGTATCTAGTGAATGAGTGCTCCTTCATATAAGTAAGATGAGAAATGTACCTCGCTAGTCTAATCCGTAACGAGCTCGACTGCTGGATTGGCGGTTAGGGTTCGATTCTCCATGTCTGCGAATTTGCATTTTTTTAACTTTGTTTCGTCACACTGAATTATATTTTTGGTAATATTAGGAAGTCAGCAGTTAAAAACTACAATATCATGCAATGGAAAGTTACCTTACGTGTCTGGAGAAAACATTCAAAGTAAAGTTTCAACAGAAATTTTTTACAGAGCAAACAATAATGATGTTTGCCCAGTCAATGACAAATATTTGATGCCTTGCTTAAATTCACTGTTTGACATTTGTTAATGAAGTGAAATTCCAGCATTAGATCAAGTGATTTGCAGGTTGAGCAACTAATAAAATTCAGATTTTTTAACCCTAATATGTTAGCAATTCTTAAACTCGCCATTTTGGTCAATATCTACTCTGACATCAAAACAAGAAAAGTCGTAACTATATTTTGGATGAGTCCCCTGACATCCCAATTTCGGTTAGGTTGACAACGATAAGAAATGGATTGAATACTTTTTAACGATTAAGCTTTTGATTTTTTAAAGATACTGAATCAGACCATATTATGACATCAACATTAATTATATTCTTCACATGGTTTTAGTTTCAGGTTCATCAAGATTTTAAATTATCTAATTTGTTTAAATTAACTATGTATAATAATAGCAATCCTAATTATGCTTTGAGCAAAAAGAATTCAGTAGTTTATTTAAGTAAATATGTACTACAATTAAAGTACGAACTACTTTATTACGCTCGCGTATTGTTTAGGTCAACGAAATATTTTTTTTAGTCAGTGACATAGTTTTTTAAATCATTGGGATATTTTTTGCTTCAAATGTTTAAAAACCTGATGTGGGGAAATAGTTTTTTGAGCCTTTAAAATATTTTCTTTCATCAATTCATATTTACTTATTTTATAGAAATATTAATTTCCATTCATCGCACATACATTTGGAGCAATCAGTTATACATTTAGTTCAAAATGTATATTTTTGTTCTTCAAATAATATTTCTTTAATTCAAAGAAATATTCACCTCCAACCAATATGTCGTACTTTTAATCAAACAATCTTAACTTAATCCGATTAAAATTTCCTTGACTGAAATAAATAATTTTTTCCATTGAAATGCTTATATTTACTTGCATCGAATAAATAGTTCTTTAAAAATAATCCGGAGTTTCACTTACTTCGGCCAAATAAAATATACTTGGTACAAGTAATCTTTTTTCAGTGCATGTTAGGGTAACGTTCCGGAAGAAAGTAAAACAGTCAACATTTGAAGGCACGGAAAATCCAACCTTATCCGCTAAACTTTCAGTCGTGGTAGAATCCCAAACATTTTTAACAGTGTGTATCTGTGTGAAGAAAATGATACATCCCCGAAAAATAAGTTTTGGCTAAAAAACTGTTTCAATTCTGAATGTATAGAATTTGAACATTGATTTACGCAGAATTAGTAAAATCGAAAATTGTCAAAAGTACATGCAGACTCTTGATGCCAAGTAAATTAAATCACATTTCAAAAATGTTTCCATGAGATGGGAACGTTTTTTTAATTTGTTCATTCCTGTAATGATTTTTCACTTCTATTTTTAATAACTGGATTTTGTATTGTTACAGGTTTTATTACTTTCGCATTATACATTAAATTATTAAGAATTTAAAAAGCCACAATCTTTTGATTATAAAAATTTAATTTTGAAAACTTACTTGGTGAATTCATAATACATAATATTTAATTATATGTATGATTTGGGCTAAATAATGGTTAACGAAGCTTCAGAAAGAAGTCTTTAGAAAAGTTTCTATGTATTTTTGGGAAATTAAAGTAGCCAAAGAAGAAGAGCAGAAGCATCAGTAGAGTGACGTGTGGTTTTCTTATATTCCTAAAATTCAGAAGTGGCCAGGCGTATCGTGACTCGCCCCCGCGATTCACGAGGTTATGCTATTTCAGTCATCGTCCATTCGCTTCTAACGGTCATACTAACAACAGTGCCGTCTTACATACGATAATATAAGAAATAGGACATATACTTGAAAAACTACCCCTTATTTCTCCTCATAATAATTAAATTAATTTATTTTAAAAATTGTCAATTACACTGATTTATTTAGTTTTACTGCGAATAGTGCTAGATTTGTGATATATACACGGAGAGACTTTTAATATCAATATTTGGTTTAATAAGAATTTAGGGATAATCGAGGTACTGTTATCAAGATTCCTACTATATTATGAGATGATAGTATTTCTGTACGTATTATTATAAATTTGACCGAGCAAGAATTAGTATTGACGTTTAGAAATAGTCTTATTTACTGTTTGAAAATTGTAACTGTGAAAAAGTGATAATGGTCACTAACAAGTTTTGTAAAAAATATCGTGAAAATAAGTATTTTAAGTAACATAAGTTATAAGAAATGTACGAAATTCTAATATTCTTAAATAAGAATGCGTGTTAAACTTCGAGCCACTAGTAATATCTGCAACTGGAATTTGCGAGAATTATAAAAGACTATACTAAAAACGCCCGAAGGATTCCGAGATCTTCCGTCTATAGCCGAGTCCGTGACCAGAGACGACTAAAGACGAACAGTGACTTACCCATTGTGAGTTAGGGCGATAGCAGGCATTACGATTTGGTTGTCTGTCTTCTTTGCTCGCAACATGAATAAGTAAGAGTAAGAAAGAGACGAATGGTCGCGAGCCAAAGACCGTTCTAATTTATTCTTTTAATTATTTATTACCCAGCATTACCATAGAAGTTATAATATTATGAAATTTTGTTACCTAATTGCATTAACCGTACATGAGTCTTAATTTTGATTTAAAAAAAGGGAACAATAAATAAGATGGTAGGGCTAGTATGAAAATGCGTTATAATATTATTATTTCTAATAAAAAAAGCAATTTAATTCAATCAAACGAGATGAATGTTCAAAAAAATAACGTATTGCTTTTTTTACTACTAAACAGTTGCATTTTTAACCAACAAAAAAGATTAATTTTCTATCAAAATATGAGTTTCTATCAAAAAATGAATTTTCAGAAAGATAGATAAATTTTTAGCCAAGAAAGATTTCAGTTAAATTTTCAACACCAAAAAATGGTGTTTCAAAAAAATGTTGATTTTAAATCAAATAGTTGAATTTTATACGACACTAAATGAATTATCAAGCTAAAAATACGAAATTTCAACAAAACACGTTTAATTTTCAATAAAAAAGAATAACTTCGTCACAAAAAAGTTAATTTTAAATGAAGTAGTTGAATTTTTAACCAAAAAAGATTTTAATACTTAATCAACATTCGTTGAATTCAACCAAAAAGATAAATGTCTAACAAAACAGCTTAATTTTCTATGAAAAAAGATGACTAAATGTACAATAATACTATTTGGACATTTTTAAAGCCCATTACAAAAGGGCAAATTTTCTATTCATAACAGTTTAATTTAAAAAAATATATATTTTTTAACAAAATCGTAGAATTCTTAACTGGCAAAAATAAATTTTCGACAGAAAATTTAATTACTAAATAGGACAGATGTCTGCTACAAAAAGAAAATTATTTTTCATGCATAATTATGAATTTTTGACGAAAAAAGTGATTTTTTAAACAAAATAGTGGAAGATTGAACTTGAAAAGATGAATTTTCAATCAAATTTTCAGAGAAAATAGAATAAAATAAAAAAGGCCATTTTTAAATAAGAAGGATGACTCTTTGACAACAAAAGAAATGATTTTTTAAACAAAAGAACGAATTTTCTATTAATAACAGTTTAATTTTCGACTGAAAGATTATTTTAACAAAATAGTTTAATGTTTAACTTTCAAAGATGTGTTTTCCACCAAATGTTATAATTTTCGAACAAAAAGATGGTTAGACTCTAACAGTGAAATTTTCAACAACAAAATATATTATAAATAAGAAAGATGAATTTCAATCAAAAAGGAAAATTTTTAAAAATTTAACTTTCAATAAAAACATCATTTTTTAAACAAAATAGTATAAGTTTTAACACGCAAAGATTAATTTTCGACAACAAATGTCATTATTAAATAAGGAAGATTCTTTTTCTACCAAAAAAGATGAATTTTCAATGCAAAATGACGAATTTTCTACGAAAAAGTATGACTTATTTATCAAAGTAGTTGAAGTTTTAACTTGTAAAGATGAATTTTCAGGCCAAACAGATGAATCTTTTTGGAAGACAGTTCAGTTTTTAAGAAGAAAGTTTCTTTTTAAATAAAAAAGATATCTTTCTGACGAAAATAAGGTGAATTTGGAGCACAAAAGGACGAATTTTCTATTAATAATAATTACATTTCTGAAGAAAAAGATCATTTTTAACGAAAAATGCACTTTTAAATAAGAAATATAACTTTTCGTCCAAAAAAGATGAATTTTCAATCCATAAAGGCGAATTTTCTATTTAAAAAAGTGTAATTTCTGATGAAAAAGATTAATTTGATGAAAAGGTTCATTTTTTAATCAGGAATATGACTTTTTAACCAAAGAATTTTAATTTTTCAATTTAAAAGGACGAGTTACCTATACAAGCAGTTTAATTCCCGACAAAAAGATGAATTTTAACAAAAAATTTATTTTCAAAGAAGAAAGATGAATTTTTAATTCCAAAAATAAGAAAAATGGACTATTATAATTATTTAATACGAGCTAATGAACCGAAAATTATAAATGCATACAATTGCATCAGATCACAAATCTCGACTTTGAAACACTTTGAAATACTTCTGCTGACGACTTGTAATGACTATAGGGACGACTCTAGGATTTCGGTTAAGTTAGTCGCCGGTCGTCAGCCGACCGACTGGCTGATGAAACGTGATGAAACACGATTTCCCTCCAAAAGTCTTACGTGTGTTTGTAGCTGCAGTGTGCTGATCAAATTGACAAATTGTATATTTCCAGACCAGCTTTTTTATTTTTTGCATATTTTGTTTACAATTTCTGATAACAAAAGGAAGCCATCGTCTCAGCATCATAAGGGCTCAACCATTTTTGAGGCCGGGAGAATTTTGTTTCCCTAAAAATGTAATTTATGAATTTTGCTCATAAACAGTGAAAGATAACACAAAAGAACAAGAGACTTTTTCATAAAACTTCTTTAGGCGTGCAAATCCTTATCTTAACATTCTTTCGTATGTTTTATTGTTTGTGAGAAAAAGCTTACTCACACGCCATCTTCCTTACCAAAGGGCAAATTCAAAAAAGAATTGACAAAAAATATAAGTTTGAGTTTTTGGAGAAAATCGAGGTTTAGTTTTCTCATAAAAAGCGCCACTATTTTGTTAATTTTGAACCTTTTCTAAATTTTCCGTTGGGTTGCGAACAATACAGTAAACGCTATTAGAATCAAAAAGAAAATGATGATATATATATACACATATGAGAGATAAATATAAGTATTCAATTAGGTCCGGGGCACTTGAAATTTTTGATCCAGCGCTATTAGTTTCTCACAAGCAGTGATACGTTTCACTCGTTTAGTATATAAGAGCACAAAGAATTAAATTCTCAGCGAAATGCGTGCGATTGATAATTGTAAGATAGGTTTATATATGCGTATAGGTATTAGTATAGGATTCGTAAACAAACTCATCGTAGCCAGCGAGCGATCTTCTAAGCATATACATACATATATATTAAGAAGCATTTGTAGTCTATATAATTGCGTTTCCATACACTTTCCTCCGTCTTTCTTTTTGTCATACGCCACCGTGAAACAGAACATCACGTGACCCCCATTTTTCGTATAGTGGTTTAGAAAGATTGCAAAGCGTTTGTGCCGAAATGTACAAAATTTTATTTCACTTCTTTCAAAGAAATATACTAATTTTCGCTATTCGAATCTATTACAAAATTTAATACTGCAATTTAATATTGCTGTAACTTGTTGTATGTAAGGGTCTAATATTCTTATGATTTATTCTAATCAGAGATATTAGTCTGGTATTTCCATAGTCACTATTCGACTTTTTCTAACCGAACCTCGATTATCCCTAAATTCGTATAATTTATTTCAATTATGGATATGCGATAAAAGAAATATTAATACCAAAAGTCTCTCAGTGTAATTTCGCAAACATTTTTTTGTAACTAAAAATTTGGACCAGAATTACATAAAAAAAAGTTTATTCGGACTAGCACCATCATTATTATTTTCGAACAAAAAAAGTTGTTCTTAGTAGAACAAAATATATATAAAAACTTACATAAAAATTATTCAAGATTTTTTAGGTTTTTCGTGAAGCGTCCAGAGATACCCTGAATTAGTCTATCAATGACTCAGACGGGAAACTCAGTGATGCAAATAAACTTGCACCACATCAAAGGCGCATCGGCGAATACAACCAGGTATACAACCAGGCAGTGGTAAAGTGATTCATTGTCCTAATCCTAGCATGAAATTCATTCCAGCCCACTTTTTTTTACATGACTTAACAGAGTGTAAAAAAGCTATTTTTTAAAAAAGAACAACAAATGTTGAAGTATGGTTTTTTAAAATACAGTTTTAATTTTAACTTTCAAACAAAAAAATTAAAAATAAATAATGAAAAAAATGTTATGATAGTCTTATAATACATGATGAAGCTTTCAAAGCACTCGAATAATCGTCCAATAAGATAACCCTAAAATAAGTTACACTAAAGTGAAAGTGAATGAGGACCTGAAAAAGTATCCTGGAGGAATAACCCCTAAGCGAAGGTGTAACAACCGTGCCGGAAGCTGAATAGCACTTAGGTGAGGTGTCTTAAACGGTGACTCTGAGATACTGGGCGTCCTCACAGAGTATTCAGCCTTGTCCTTGTATGTGGGACTCTACAGGTACAACCGAGCCCTTTCCCTGGCTGCTCGTTGAAACAATAATGAGACCAAAAAACCAGGAAATAGCTGTCGATGCCGTTCAAAGCGGTCGAACGCGCAGAGCAGCCGATAATGTGTCGGCAAACATTGCCGATTACCCTAGAGTTCGGTGTGGTGAAAATAATTTTGATGGAAATATGATGATGTACCGGCGGAACGTCCGCATTGAGTGAAGTAATCAGATCAAGAATGACTTGCTAGACTGCTGCGATGCCAGCATTACGCCCGATCATAGAAGCTTTATGGCGCGCATGCACACTATACGGTGCCAGAAACACCCCGAGCTTCAGCACGTTTTGCATCAGTCATTGCGAAATCAACGCGCCTACCTCTTGAAAAATGGATATATACGCGGAGCGCTTGTCCAGCCGCTGCTTGAACACGTTGCAAACGAAGAGACATTAAGACTAACCGCGAAAAGCAGGTAATATTTAGGAGATGATAGCCATTTCAGGACAAAGAGAACCATTGACATGCAGGTAACTCCTAAGCCCCAAGATCTAGCCGAAATGTATTCCTGCCTTCGTCAAGATATCACGGAGGATGGGCGAGATAGAATGCGTCGCGTGTTCAGTTTATGATTGAGTAGACAACATCTGATATACCATTCACGGAAAGGGTTGGAGGTTCGCCCAAGAACCAAGGATCTTTGATCACACACTGAACAATTCAAAACTGCTGTCAATCAAGCAGCACATTGTTGACAAAATGCGTGTGTTCTCTAACGAAAGGAGGAGAATACAGAAGTGGGAGATTTAAATCAGTGAGAATCAACAGTTTCTTGCTGACACATCTGGCCACTTCAGCATTCTCCCTGTTTCTGTCAAAAATCCATCTAAGGACAACGAGGTAGAGACTTTTTGAAGAGAGGTAGACTACCGTCGGAAATGTTCCTAGCCCGATCAGCGAAAGTACTATTAAAAATAACTGCTGACTTTGAAAGGAGACTGATCGTTACAAATTGTAGAAAAAACTTTTCTAAAAAAACTCGTTGAAAATCTTATTAAATTTCGCGCCAAACTAGCCCTGATCAAAAAGTAGAAAATGTAAAAAATATATATAATTAAAATATCTACATTTTTGATATTTTGGAGAGAATATAATGCGGAAGAAGTTTTTAAAAAATCAAGAATTTCTTGAATTTTGTACCTCGACTTCAATTTGTAGCAAGACCTAGGAAAATTGCAGAAAAAATATAAAATTTATACAAATTAGTCTTTTAAGTCTTACCTTTAATTTAAGCCACTAAAATCTAAAAAATCGTGAATTCATCAGATTTTGTTTGAAAAATTCTGTTCGTACTGTGACTTATGATACTTCAAGGGAAAAACTGGAATTGACAGGACGTGAACTGTGAAATTTCATGTTTAATGTAAGACCATAAAACTTAAAACATATTTATGGGTTCCCAAGATATGACAACCAATGTCCAAGCGTTTTTGTCTCGAGTCTCAGTATGCGAGCACCACAGACGATCAGACTCGCAGCTAAAGCGACTGAAATTCGGTGCAGGCACGCTAAGACATTTTTAGTCGTATCTCGAAAACCCGAAGCTTTTTTCAGTGTTTATGGGCTTCAATTAAAGACAAGACTTTAAGGACTAATTTGTATGCTTTTGAGATTTTTGCGACAACTATCCTAGGTCATGCCACAAGTGGAAGTCGTGGTACAAAATTCGAGAAATTATAGCATTTTTTTTTTAATTCTCGCGCAGTATATTCTCTCGAAAATGTCAAAATTATCTTTAATAGAGCGTGTTTTAAGCGCAATTTAATGAGCTTTTTAACGGATTACAAAAAACTTTTTGGCTTAATTTTGGAACAAGTATTCACGTTGCAAAGTCAGCAGTGATTTTTAATAGTACTTTCGCTCATCATGCTGACTATACCATATTTCCAGCGATAGTGTATACAGAATCCCGAAAACAGTGGATTTCACAGAAGATACTGATATAATCGCGTCAAAGAGTTTTGGGCCAACCTTATAACATCTGAGGAGGAATGTCCAGGGATGGTCCCGAAGGAATAAACCGCTAGCGGAGGCGTAACATTAGTGCCGAAAGTTGAATGGCACCTGGTTGAGGTGTCTCAAATGGTGACTCTGGGATCCTGGGTGGCTTCTCAGAGTATGCAGCGTTATCCTTGTATGCGAGGCTCTACATTCTTTACAAGCATGGACGAACCCTTTTCTCCAGCTGCTAGTGGTCTCCCGACAATTGTTCGGAACCAATGCCGAGTTGGAAGAGCAATTCAAGATAAGAGTCAGTGTGATAGAACGGCAATATCTCAATAATTTTGAGTGGACGGTTTGTATGAGGGACTACCTGCTGGAGTGCTACGATATCCAGTGTGACACGTAATCGACAAGGTTTCATGGCGCGACTGCATGCTTTGTGGTGCGAGAAACACCTATCACACCTCCCAGGAAAGGGGTTTATGTGAGCGGAGCGCCTACTCAACTGCAGCCAGTGCAAGTTGGTACAATTGGACAATAGAAAAAGAGGGGCGGCACTGAGGCTAACCGCGGGCAGGCATCCAATAGAGGAAGAGCGATGCTTTGACCTCTGGCCTATCAATTGCAGTGTGTATAATGTAGTGAGAACTTTGGGGTATGCAAAACGTAAAACAAAACCAGCGGCCTATCATAAAAACAAAAGACGAATAGATCAAGTCAGCACAAAGATAGGCTGGTCATTTCAGTATGATTCCCGCATTCAGTGCCTGATAGATTACATAAAGTCAGGCAAGAATTCCACTGCCAGGGACATCACATACGCAACTAGTAAAAGCTGCTGATCACCAGGCGAAATATTGTTGAGAGAATACGCGTACTATCGAAAGTAAGGATAAGTCTAAAGAGCGGAGGGAGAGGTGGGTTAGAGAAAGTTAACAGTTTTTTTACCGATCTCAACACTTCCAAGACTCTTTGACTCCAGTATCCGTTGAAAGAAGAGTTAAATAACACAAATAGCTTTTTATGAGGTGACTAATGAAAATTATACGTCTATGAGCTCGCATTTTACGATGATCAGCCCACACGCAGTAAAATAATAATTAAATAAATAATAAAATAATTTAATATATAAAATGATTGCAAACAATCTCAAACTTTATCCTAACCTTCCATTTGATAAAAATAGAAACAATAAAATTTTGCACGTCTCTTTAACGCACGGAACAATGTCGAATTGGAAGACATAGATAATAAGGTAAAACTCGTAGGGTAAAATTGCAAAAAACGTGCAAATAGACAAAAATGAATTGCTCCATCATTTAAACCTTGTGTCAAGTTTGCACGTATTTCAATTCACAGGAACATATTTACTGACTCATTATTGTTAAAAGTTGTTTTATTTAATTAGTTAAAAATGTAAAAAACTTGAAAAATCACGATAAAACACCACCAAATTCGAAGGAATAATTGTGCAAGTTTGCACCTCTTTATCTTTTCCGGAAATCAGTGATTCGTACCAATATTAAATTATTCATCTCAAATTAGAATGTTGGTCATCGGTAAATTTGCAAACAATCCAAAACCTTCTTCCAAATTTCGAGATTGAGTGTCAGTGTCGAATGAAAGATTTGCACGCGAAAATTTTTAATAGAAAACAATTATTTATACATTTTTTATATTGTTGAACATTTTCTAGTATCGAAAAATTTGCAAAGATCGTACAAATAAAGGCTGTAGTTCAAAATATCATTCAAAGCGTAATTACAACTTTGCCCGCGTATTTGGTGCACGAAAAACCAATTTTTAGATTTTGCTATGCTAGAAAAAATTTATTGACACTGAAAAACTTTCTAACAATGTGCAAATACGGAAAGCCATTCGTCATATTATTTTAGGTGTAACTACGACTTTGCACGCGCGTACGTTAAACGGAAACCTAATGTTGATGACTTTATCATCAGAAAATGAGTCTCGGACTTTCAGTATCAAATTTAAATGCGATTTTGCGTGTAAATATAAATATTATTTTATTATAAATGTTCTAATTAAGTGAATATAACCGTGAGGAGTATGTCAAAGTTCAAAGATTTTCCTAAATCCTTACGCAGAGAGAATTATTATAGAAATTGGATTATTAAATTTGACATAATTAATTAATAAATTATTTATAATAATCTAGATAAATTGTATATGTACGAAGTTTGGCAAACAAATTTTTTTTTGGTTTTAGAAACTTTTTTAAATGGACAAAAATCTGTTTTTAAAGCCAACAATTTTGAAGGAAAATAACCATTTTTCATGTCAATAAGCCAGGTTAAGTTGAACTTTAATTCATATTTTAATAATATTTTATACATTTATGTAAATTTTTGATTTTTCAAATTGATAGTGAACTAGCTGAAGTTTGTTTTTAAATAAAAAATAAACATTTTTTAAAATTATTTTTGTTTAAAGTTTAAATCAGTTTTCTTTATTAATTAAAATATTTAAGGTATGAATAATTTAACAATTGTATTTCTAATTTAATAATTTTTAATCATTTAATAAAATATAAATATAATATTAAAGGCTTCTGTTTCGGGTACCGATAGTAGAGTGACGTTGCTTTTGTGCTGCTGTTGTTTTTGATCTATTAAGAACGGGAAGAGAAGTGAGCGTGATGAAAGTTTGGTGATTGAGGAAGGTAGATGTGATAGCGTGAGTGAGAGTGAAGGGTTTAGATAAAAGGGTGAGTGGTGTGAAAAATTTAAAAATAAAGGTTTAGTTTTAAGGGTAGCTTGGACTTTACGTTGTGAAAATTTAGACGAGGAGGAAGTGACGTGTTACGATCCTTACTTAGTAGATAAAGTAGGGTATATTAGCATGCCTGTAACATGGAGTCCAGGCAGAGGGCGGCAGATGAACGGCGCTGTAGGGATACACCATACAGCACGCCAAGTGCTCGAAATTGCACTACAATGCAAGCATCGTATACCACCTGTGGGTATAGTAGGGTTCCACTTTTCCAGGCACACAGTACTGCCTAGATTACAAGCGAGATTCTCTCTTTCATTTCCCTACTCCAAGTTCCCGCTTCTCTCAGAGTTTCCCGCACTTCGTTCCGTT
>JAAAKG020215668.1:0-22121 GCA_010014905.2 Druon quercuslanigerum
CAGTATAATTGACTTTGTTGTTGCGGATAAAAGACTAAGAGAACTAGTCAAAGATACAAGGGTCATGAGGGGTTCTGTATGCAATAACGACCATTACCTTCTGATCTCCAAAATTAACTTAGGTCGCGGTTGCAGAAAAAAGAGAACCCAGAAAACAAAACAAACGCGAATAAAAATTGACAACCTACAGAAACTGGATGTGCGAATAGATTTCGAAAATAAGATAATCGAAAGCATAGCTAAGGGATCTTAGGATGCGGTTATATAAAATAAAGATAATAAAGGCGCACCGACTATGTTCCGGGATATAATTGTTAGATATGCGATCGAAGTGTGTGGTACCGTGGTTGTGGGAAAGAATGTCTGGTGATCAATGGTGGAATGATGAAATTGCGGCTGCCCAAAAAACAAAGAAAGTAGCGTACCGAAGAACTTTGAGCAGGACAGGTCTGAGCGATGAGGAAATAAATAGACGAATAGATGATTACAGACGCAAAAAGAGGATACTCAAGCGACTAATTAGAGTAAGCAAAGATAAAATTAGAGCAGAAGAAGAGAAGAAAATACAAAACGACTTTGAAGGATGCAAGAAACTACTTCATAAAGCAATGAAGGGAATTAAAAGTACAAAATTTGTCAACGTGTAAAATGGCAAAGGGGAAATGCAATATAAGGAAGACGGGGTTAGTGACGCTTTCAGAGACCATTTTAGGGTAGAATCCAATATGAAGCTTTAGGACAACACAATGGCTATGTACAACACAATGCTTTAAAAAACTCTATTGAAAAAGTCTGCGTAACTGAGGTAGGGATATACTCAAGAACTTGAAAAACGGTAAAGCTTCCGGGATAGACAGTATTAACGCTGAAATGCTTAAACACGTTGGCGAGTACATACCACATCGACATAGTTATATCAAGGTAAAGTAAATGGCAGCGTGCCCAGAGGCAGACCGCGGAAGGAATGGTTGGAATGTGAGAATGAGACCCTGGTTAGAAAGTACATAAGAAGCCATAGAAACACGAGAGCCTGCATGAAAAATTGCATGGACGTTAAAGAAGCTGAAGAAGTGTACCAGGACAGAAAAGTATGGCGGGAAATAGTTAACAAGAAGAGGGTCAGTAGAGGGAATTTCGCCTGAAACAAAGACCTTGGATACTAATGGACACAAGTGGGGAACCTCACATGACAACTTTGTGAGGATCTTCACTTGGGGTGATTGCTAAAGATATTGATCGGCAATCTGGGTCGGAGCAGTGTTGCGGAGTGTACGTGTTATTTAAATGAATTACACGAGAATTCCAGATAAATCTAAAAATTTTATAACCCCTTCCTCACACGACTCTCCTCCCCACCGAGTAAGTCACGCCTACCCTGAAAGGGAAACGACTTAATGGTGTAATAATAACAAAAACAGAAACCTACTTGTTTGGCTTGCTTGAAAATCAAAGTAAGGTATATGCTGTGATGCAGTCAACCCTGGTACTATATAATTTTCTTGATGTTCCCTGTGATCTGACTGAAAAGTTTCTAACGTTGAAAAAAAGAACACTTCATTTGGAAATGATATAAAGACGCTGCTTTCGCTTATAAGAAGACTTGGATCCTTCTTTCGTTTTCCTGCTGTGCTTATTTTTATCTTTTGAAGCTGAAAGTTTCTAGCTGTCCAATAATTACTTTCTGAACGTATTTCAGCGTACCTCGGACCATAAGCAATATTATTATTATTATTATTATTATTATTATTATTATGAAGTAAATCCTTCCTAGGAATTGTGATATACGTAAAGATAATATTTCTGATGGTGTTCTTGTCGACGCCCTAACCAGACTGGTATTCCATCTTTTATTGCGAGAGGTCCATTAAAAAGAGAACGATCTCCCATTTCTATAATAATGTGGTCGTCGGGAACCTTTGGAAATATATCTGCACCTAATTTTGTAAAAAAATCAACATATGTATAGTATTTATATGCTCATAAAATAAAAGTTAGTGACTTCGTACATTCACTAGTCAATAAAGAAAGCACCATCTATTAATGAAACACATCAGTGAGACAGAAAGATCTATAACTTCATTATCTAAATTCCCTGCTTTTTCTTTAACTAATGCTTCATTTTCCTTCGTAAATTTTCTAGGAAACAGTTGAATTTTCAACAAAATGGTTGCATTTATTCCAAAATGGTTGCAATATTTTTACTGAAAAAGATGAACTTTAAAATCAAAAAGACAATTTTTCAAAACAGGTTTCATCCAAGAAGATTTCAGTTGATTTATGAGCTACAAAATAGGAATTTTAAGCAAAAGGTTTTTGTTCCATTAAAAGAGCTTAATTTGTAACCCAAAAAGAAGACATTTTTACAAAACAGTCGAATGTGCAATCAAAATGGATGTTAACAAAAATGTTAAATGTAGAACCAAATAATAAAACTCATTACTAACAAGATAATCTTTAGGAAAAGGTTTTTGCGAAGTCGCAAAAATAACGAACATGAGTAAAGGAGCCCCCCCCCCACCCCGTCTTCCGTAAATAAGTGAAACAAATTGTCTCGACGTCCGCCTATCTTGCGTACTGACGTAATTTGAGCATGATCCCATAAATGAAATGTTTATGAAGATTTTCAAAACAAAATTATAGAAGATCAACACATACATCAAATCCTCTCCCTATGCCAACATTCCGTCCGGAAGAACGTCACGTTTTTTCGTCCGGATCATATCAGGGCACCATCATTGTAGTGGATTGCCCCAATTCTCCGCCGCTACCGAGGGCCTTGCAGATACCACCCTCGACACCACCGCTTCCGGCCAGCAGCATCATTAGCGCACTAAACTCACCACTGCCTGAGTCATCTAGCAACGCTATATCGACGGAGACCGCCACTACGATATTACCCACTCCTTCGGGGACGCCACCTCCGCCGCCAGCCGTAACTGCAACAGAGGGGAGTCCTGACTCCGAAATCCTACTTTTGTCAGCCTTCGGTTCTGCGGAATTCTTCTCGCCCAGCCTCACTGGGTCACCGACTAACACCGTTCCACCGCGGAAAACTAACGCGTCACGCTGTCACCTGCGTTTTTAAATGAAATAAATAGCGACCATCGCAGTCGCTACCGCAGTTACCGTCTCCCTCGAGTCGCAAGAAAACCCACTAAGGGATGTTAGAAAACAAAATGTACCCGAAAATTCTTACTTTTTTTTTACGGTTTCCAGTCTGCAAAGCACAAAAAGTTTTTTACATGAACGCCTTGAAGCTCATTTACGTATCACACTTTCATCTTTCATATGACTATTTTTTTATTGCGCTTGCAATTTTTTTTCTGAATTTTTAAAAATTATTATTTATTAACTTTCATTAACTTAACTAACACCTCTTTTTGTTAATAAATTATTTAAATTTAGTGCAAAAGAAGTAACGAATCACAGTAAATCCCCGCAAACAATTTTCAATTACTTATTTGTTTATTTTTAACATTTGCATTTCCATTGACGGTATACTTCAAAAGTCTCTTTTTAATTTTTTTTATTAAATCAACAAAAAATAAACAAAAATTTCAAACTCCGCCATGACAGTTCGATGCGAAATTTTATTAGCTTTCATTTAAAAAAAAAGTTGAAATAGGATCATAATTGCCCACATTTCTTATTTCTAAACAGTTTTTTAATAAATTAGAAAAATTAGTCGTTTTAGCTTTCTGTAATTTTATCTCATGAAGAAATACAGAAAGAGACTCACTATTAGCTGAAATGATTGGAACAGAACCTTACAATTGAAAAAAATGGGTTTCGCAAGTTTTTGGCACTAATTATGATCTTCAAATGTCTTTTTATTGCAAATTGTTGCTAATACATGCAATACTACAAATTTTTTTATTTTTAATAATAATCAGTTTGATAATGCTAGGAAGCGGTTTCTTGAAATTTTCAACTTTTTGCCCAATTTCCAATTAGGTTAAGATGGCAAATTAATTAAAGTTTATAAATTAGTTGTTTAAATAATTTATTATTATTGTTAATAATATGAATTTATAATAATGCTACAAATTTTCTGTTTTCCTGAAATTGTCAGCTTTTTTTCTTATTTAAAATTAGAGTGAGGTGGATAATTAATTGAAGTGATATAAAATTTTCTTAAATCCTTTTGTCCACTTAGTACTTAGGATGATTAAATCATTTGAAAAATCTGACAAACCTAATTAAAGAAACAAATTCTTATTATTTATAATAAAAAATAATAATAATAAAATATTTAATAAATTATTTTTTTAACTCTAATTAATTATACATCTCATTACGATTGTAAATTAGACAAACAGTTGAAAATTCCTGAAAACACACCAACATCCTATCATTATTAAAATTCAGTATTTTCAACAATAATAATAAATTATTCAGACACATATTTTATATCCTTAAAATAATTATTAACCTCATTAAAATTGTAAATTAGACAAAAAGTTAAAATCTCGAAAAAACAGCAACTTCGTAGCATTATTCAAATTAAATATTGTTACCAAATTATAATAAATTATTATTGAAAAAAATAATTTTGAAAAGAAAAGTTATGTTTCAATCCTTTCAGCTAGTATTTAGTCTCTTTCCATATTTTTTCTTAAGATCCTTTAGCGAACAAGTTATATCTATTATAGATTTCAAGATAACCATGCTAATGATATTTTTTCCTGAATTCGATTTTTTCGAATTTTTTGATAAAAGTTAAAGAAACTATTCTTTAAAGTATCCTCATAATGATCATATAAGTAAAAAGTTCATTATCAATTTTATAAAAAAAAATTATATTACAAGTTTTGCAATTCGTCAAACCGCAAATGATTAAATGAGTAAATCATTTAAAAATGTGAACGTTCAAATTTCATGGGCTTTGAAAATCGTCTTTGAACATCAACTAAAAATCTATTTTTCAATCTAGAAAAGTGCTTTAAAAAACTTAGCTCATAAGATACGGGGAAGCTATATAAGAATAAAAAAGTTTTCATAACAAAAAATTATTCTGTTCCGAGAAAATGAAGATTTAGTAAGACAATATTGCACGTGTATGTTTATTCATTAATTAATAATATTAATGTTAAAAAATATTGGTTCTGATTGCATGAGAAAAAGTAAAGTAAAAAAAATCCTGAGAAAAGTGGTTTTTGGTATATAATGGAGGTTTAATATTGTAGGTTGAAATTTGATACTTTGATGCTTTAAAAAGTAGCAACTAACCTTATTCAAGAACTTATTTTTAAATAAAAGGTGCGTTTTATTATTTGATTGTATTGAAAAACTTTAAGAAGAGGAATGAGGGCAGAAAAATGTTTGAAAAGAAGAATGATGTTTAGTTAGTAGAAAACAGAAGAAACAAGATAGAAGACAAGCACAATCACCAATAGTTTTATTTTAATGCATTAAAAATGAGATTTCGAACAAACAGTTTTATTAAAATGTGTATTGGAATTTTTAGGAACGTTTTATAAAAAAATTTAACCTTTTCGGAAACATGTAGGTTATCTAATTCTGTACTGCTACCCTTCAATTATTTTAACCAAGCCATCCTTGGTTAACTTTGAAAATCAATAAATTGAAAGCATTGGCAGGCCGAAAACCCAAGTGAATTTATTCTATTTTGGGCAGATACTTCATTGAACTAAATAACTAACATACGCCTTGTATCTAAAAATCTACAAAAACAGAAAAGGTATCAGAGAAGTATTATTTATTAATAATAATTAAGCTATTATATTATAACAGACTTACTTGTAAAATCAAATAAACTCACAAGTGTGAGTAGTAGTAAGACAGGAACATTCCTCATTGTTTCTTCAATCCACACAATGATAGAGAAATGAAATATTTTCGTTCAAGAATCAGTCGGGCATAATGTAGGTCAGATGAGATGTTTCAAGTTATGAGTACACATTTTCCACATTTGTTTAACACAGAATAAAATTTTTTGTACATTTCATGACAGACACATTAGAAGCAAAAATGAGAATCATCTTCCTTAGTTAATTTGTTAATTTGTTAATTTGCTTCAGATTAATAGAAACTTCCTATTTGATGTTCTGATTTTCTTAGCATACATCAATAAAATACTTCACTTTTTAAAAAAGTAAACAGACGTCTAGACCCAGATGTTGTTCTGATTAGTGTTTTATTTTAAAAAAATTATTGTAAGAAAATAAATAAAATCTGCCCACAACGCTGGTACACTTTAATATCACGCCTCGCGCGCGGCTCACTTCGCTTGCAGGTTTGATAAATTTTGAACCAAATAACTAAATTTTCAAATAAAAAAATCATTTTTAAATTAAAAATAGAATAGCTAAATTTTTAGAGAAGAAAATGAATTTTTAACTAAATCAATCAATTACCAATCTCGAAATAAAAACAAGTCAATCATTTCTAACATTTGAGTCAGTTCTTTATTTGAATTTAATTATGTTTGTTAGCATTAACAAGTAGTACCAAACGAATAATTTCTTTACTTGAAAAAAGAAAACGTTTCTCATTTTTATTAAAAAATCAGCTACCAGGCTGACGATTTGTCTTTTTAATTTTAAAATTAAACTATTTTATGGGAATTTCATAAGGTTTGCTTAATATTGGTATTGCTATTGGCTAAAGATTTATGTCGGTTGTCCAAAAATCGCCCTGTTTTGAAAATTTATCTTCTTGCTTATAACTTTATCTTTTTTCTTAATTTTTAAGTTCCAGAAAAATAAATAAAGAAACGAAACAAAGAATAACAAACAAAAAATTTGTCTTATGAAAGACAAATTTTACATTAAGTGTATTAACTGGTTACTTACAACGATAAATTCTCCATAAAATATATAGATTTTCAGCAAGACAGCTGGATTTTCGACTAAAAAAGTTCATTTTCCATTTAAGAAGGGTACAGTTTTATTTTTAGTTGCGTACCTAAATTTTGTAACCAAAATAGCATTTTTTTACAAAATTAATAATTTATTAATATTGAACTACAAAGTGAATTGTTAACCAACTATTTTTATCTAATTTAATAATTACTTATTTTTAATTAACAATATTAATTATTGATTAATTTTGTCATATTAATTTTCATCAGTTACATTTTTAACAGTTTTAATGCGACAACTGTACTTTTAGCCAAAAAGATTGCTTTTAAAAAAGCAGTTGACCAATGAACACAAAGCATAGAATTTTAAGCTTTTTAACTAAATTTTTAAATTTTGAACCAAATAATTCAATTTTGAATGCAATGCTAAATTTCTAACCGATAAAGATTAAATTTATACCAGAAGTTTGATAGTACATTTTTCACATTCTTAAAGTTTGGCACATTACTTTTTACACTTCTGCAATTGTTATAATCAAAATATATTTCGGATGGAGAAATAAACAAATCCATTATATTTCTTTCTAAATACAATACAGTTTATTTAAACTAATGAGATTTAATAAATTATTTCCAAAATTTTCGTCAGTCCTTTATTTAAACTAAAGTCTTTTTTTATTTAACAAGTAGGATCACACAAATGATCTCTTAATTGCAAAAAGAGGAAAAACTTCGTTATTTAAATTTAAACAAATTTTAAATGTGCTAAATGTAGTTTTACTTTAAGTTGAAAAAGCGAAATTAAAGAGACAATTTCTTAAACTGAAACATAATTTTTCTCGTTATGATTTGTACATACTAAACCAAATTAGTACAAAATCTTTAATATAAAAAAATGCTTTAATATTATTAAATGATACGTTTATTGATTATATCATTCAATATAATGTGTATGATTTCTCCAAAATATGCATATCTACATTTCCACATTTATACCAAATTATTATTTTTTTATTTTTATTTTTTTCTTAGACTCTTTACGGCTAATTTTTCAAACCGATTTTTTTATTGTAATTCCGAACATATTTTAACTTAGATTCTAATTTAATGCGAAGAGTTAGGGATCCATCGGATGTAAGATTTGACGATCATTTATCGAAATCTGTTAGACCTATTCATTCAATAAATATCAGCCAAGTCAGCCGATTGTCTCTATTCTGGTGAGCCCCTTAGCTGCAGACGCACTCGATTTTCTCTGTGATCAGGCTGATGTGGTTCTAACACTGAACTATAGATTTTTCCATTTTTTGAAGTTACATAAACGTAGTTCATAAATAGCATAATACCAGAAATTTGTCCTTCTCTGTTGATTTTTGGCTCTTGCGCAATGAAATTTCTAGCTGTCAAATAATCACTTCCTGAACGTATTTCAGCGTACGTTGGACCATATTTAAGATTATGTTCATAACTGTTTATGGGTGTTATAAATATGAGTTTCGAAGTAAAACGAGCACCTGATTTCTTAAATAAATATGCACGATAGTCCTTAACTGAACCTGGCTTATTATCCAACCAACGTGGCAATTTGTTGGCTTCTTTTACAACGAGATGTCCATCAAAATGTGAAGCATCTCCCATTTCTACAACAATGTACTCAGCGCGAACCTCCGGAAATCCATGCGCACCTAATTTTAAAAGAAAAAATGAACTTTATTTAGTTCTTGTAAACCAGTAAGATAAAGTTTAACAATTTTACACAGTCGCTAGTCAACAAAGTTTTGTAATTTAAGCAACACTCAAAATTCCTATAAAGATTTTAAAAAATGTATTGCGCATGTTTTAATATAAAATATGATAAATAGTACATTGAAATTAAATTTCATGTCTAAGATTATATTTAATATAAAGAGAAAGGTTATTATTATAAATATTTTTTCTACATTTAGGTACACTTTATAGTGTATTTTAAAGAACGCCAGAGAAGTCAAGTATATCTGGAAAAATTCAAGAGAATTTGTGTACAAATGAGCACCCCGATTCAAGAATTGGACATATATTTTAAAGGTGATAAGAGATTGGCCCCTTGAAACTAAAAATCGCGATTTGAAAATCTGATTTTTGAAGAAAGTATTCTTATAGGAAATTAGATGGCCCATCTTTTTTTCTCTAGCGCAAAAGATGTATCTACTATACTTCTTAAGATACTCATGATAGTGATCTTTTTTCTGCAGTCAATTTGTAATTAATATTTGAAATTTAGAGCGAATACTCTCTAAAGTATCCTTAGAGTTGTGGTATGAGAAAAAATTGCAAATCCTTCTTCATAACAAAATAAAAAAGTTTTTTCTAGGCCATTGCGTATGAAGTTCCTTGTAATCTTCGATCGCTTCGTTTATCGAGCGAAGTTTTAGAAAATATAAACTTCCTGTAAATAAGTTGTTTAGAAAAGTATGAGAAAGTTTTCTGTAAAAACTCTTTTAAAAAAACTAAATAGGTAAACATTTACGAATGTAAAACTTGGAGCGCGCGCAGTACTTACATTTAAGTCTGCCTACATGCCTGTCTCCTACAAGAGTTTATTCCGCCCGCTCCAAGTTTTACATTGGCAGTTTGTCACCTATTCCGTTTTTTGAACAAATTTTATCTCATAAAACTTTGTTATAGTTTTCTGAATAATTCCTCCACAAAAAAATTTGATTTCCTCAAACTTCGCTCGATAAACCAAATGCTCGAAGATTATGAGGATATAATTCGCAGTACCTAGAAAACCTTTTTTGATTTTTTTTTAAATAATCACATGAAATTTTTACACACATCATTATTTTAAGTATTGTCTACATATTCCATCAAAAAACCTTCAAAAGCTGTAGATGTGACAACGAGCGAGAGAGCAAAAATTAATTACACATCATCTTCAGAAAAATACAATATTGTCATGGTTTTCTCAAAAACTATCCAAGATACGTTTACGGTAGAAGAAAAATATGTGTAATTTACTTTTCTATTAATAATGCATTCTTTCAAAATAATATTTTGAAATTTCGATTTTTTTAGTTTCCAGGGGCCGACCTCAATATTGCAGAAACCTACTTCCGTGGCTGCTACTGGCAACCAAGGGTGTTGGGTCAGTCACTGTATGCATACTGGGCAGTCCTTGAATATTATACTCTCCTTGATGTCCTCCGTAATTTGTGTGATAAGGTTGTTGCACTGAATTATAGATATAAAAAATTTTAATTAAAAATAATTTGAGTAACATCATTCGGTGTTAATAGGCATGTATTATAATATGATTAATATTATAGAAACCTACTCATGTGGCTGCTGCCGGTAGGAAACCCAGTGAATGAGTACATTCCGCGGTGCCCTGGTTGTGGATATATTCCCGGATTATTCATGTGATCTGCTTGATTATATTGTGGCACTGAATAATAGATATTTAAAATTATATTTAAAGAAAATTTGAGTACAATTATTTTTTTTAAATGAGGCATTATCCACAAACTACATTACCAATTTCGAGCTATATTTAGCCCCCCCCCCCCCGTTGTTAACCACTGACTTTCTTATGAGCCCTTCCCCAGTAACCTACCCTACTAAAAACAGTCAGAAATTGCAACAAATCGTGACACAATTCTGACGATTTCTAAACATCCTGACCAATCCTGACGAGTCCAACTATTTATGAAGATATGCGACTTCAAATGCTATCAGGTAGCTCATCGGCTAAGACCGCCGCACAGTAGGAAAAAAAGAATTTTTTGTTTTAGAATAGCACGCAGTCAACAAATATTGGCCGATTTGGACAATAAAAAATTAAAAGAGACAGCTTATAATATTTCTTAGAGAGTCCTTGAGCATTCTCTTTAAATTAGCTCTCAATTTTTTTATAAATAAACAAATATGACGAAAAAATCCATCATTCAGGCATTTTTTTACAGAAAAGAACAGGTTTTTTCGACATCTTCATTTTTAATTGCGAACTTTGTGATAATTTTTAAAAAATTCATAATTTGTTGATTAAGCTTATGATTTATTTTAAGTATCAACCAAGGTAGCACTTGTCGAAAAAAACGAAGTTTTTTCCGTTTCCAACTTTTTTAATTGGGAATTTGATGATATTTTCTCAAAAAATGCATAATTCTTGGGTTATTTTATGAGCTTCTTGAAGAGAGAATCTGCTAACGTCATTTTTTTCAATGTCAGTTGTTTTTAAGTGCAACTTTATGATGATTTCAGAAAAACTTACAATTAGTTGATAAATCCGATATTTTTCAACTTAATAAACAAATGAGCGAATTTTGATTTCGACAAATGAAATCCATGCAATCTTGATTAAATTTGTTTGAAAAAGTCATAAAATTTGTCAAACATTTATTTATGTTGCTAAAATCAAAATGAAGTTTCCAACTGAATAGACTGGCATTAAAAAAAAAAGTTTTCGGCTGACAAAGGCACGAATAAGAAATTTGTTTATTATTATTAAAAATTATCAGAATAATCAACAAATTATGCATTTTTAAAAATTATTATTAAGTTAATATTTAAGAAAAATTAAATCCAAAAAGAAATCTGTAGAAAAATTCCAGATTAACGAATTGTACTATTAAATTTGTTCATAATATTAACAAAAATAATGTACAGATTAAATTCCTTTATCATTATATTGTTTTTATTTAAATTTCTTGCAATATAACTTAAAAAACGTAAAATTATGGAAAATCGTAAAAGAAATTATTTCAATAAATAATTTGTTTATGATATTATATTTAAATAACTTTAAATAATGTTAAGCCAGGCAAATTAGGTGATTTCAACAATTTCAACTTATTTCAAGAATTTTAACTAAAAAATTGAATTTTCAACTAACAAAAATGAATTTTCAACTAACAAAAATGAATGTTTAGGAAAAACTATTTTTATCTGCCACAAAATAAAAACTAAACAATTTTGATTATAATAGTTAAGGATTAACAAGAAGTGGAATTCTTATTTAAAAAAGAACAATTTTAGAAAAAAATGGAATAGGGAAATTTTTCATTACCAAAATAATTTTTCAACAAAAAAAAAAAGAATAATTTTTAACAAAACTGTTCAACTTTTAACCAAACGGATGAATTTTAACTAAAAGGATAGTTGAGTTGTTACTTAAAAAAGAATAATTTTCGACATAAAATGGAATAGATAAATTTTCCATTATTAGGCTAATGTGTCATCCAAAAAAAAAAGGAATTTGCAACAAAAAAGTTCCATTCCCATCCATACAAATGAATTTTAACTAAAATTTTCGATCATCAACAAAAAATTGTATTTTAAAAAAAGTAGTTCTCAATTCAACGAACTCAGCCCATTCTCAACCAAAAAGTTAAATTTTTAATAAAATTCAAGAATTTCGAACCAAGAAGGTAAAAAGTCAAAAAAAATAAATTAATGTTTAAACCAAAGGATTTATTTTATATTAAAAGAGACAAGGACTCTCAACCCAAAAGAGGAATTTTAAAATAAGCTAGATTAATCTTCAACAAACAAACAAAAATTATCCGAGCAGTTCTATTTTAACAAAGAGTTGAATTGTTGCTTAAAAAATAACCATTTTCGACCAAAAATGGAATAGGGAAATTTACCATTAGCAAAGTAATTTTTTAACAAAAAAAGTAATTTTCAACAAAACAGGTCAATTTCCATCCACATAGAAGAATTTAACTTAAATTTTGAATCGTCAACAAAAAAATTAAATTTTAGACACGTTATTTCAACTTCAAAACCTAATTGTTACATTTTTAATGAAAAAATGAATATTTAAACAAAAAGATCACGTAATACCAAAAGAGACAAGAACTCTGAACCCAAAAGCGGAATTGTCAAGTAAACTAGATTAATCTTTAACAAACAAAAAAAAACTAATATTTATCCTAGTAGTTCAATTTCAAAAAAAAAGTTTAATTGTTGCTTAAAAAATAACAATTTCTGACCAAAAATCGAATAGATAAATTTTCCGTTAGCAAAGTAATTTTTCAACCGAAAAGAAGGAATTTTCATCAAAACAGTTCAATTTTCGATCACCAAGAAGAATTTTTACCAAAACTTTGAATCGTCAACCAAAAAAATTAAATTTTAAAAACGGTGGTTCAACTTTAAAACCTAGTTGTTACTTTTTTTCAACAAAACAAAATTATTCAAACGAAAAGATTCATTTAGTACCAAAGGAGACAAGAACTCTCAACCCGAAAGTTGAGTTTTCAAATAAACTATATTAATCTTCAACGAACAAACAAAAAGCGAAAGAGATGAATTTTTAAATAAAATTTTTAATTGACACACAAAAAATTGCAGTTTTAACAAAGTAGTGGAACATTCAAATCAAGTTGTCATATTTTTAAATAAAAAATTAAGGTTTAAACAAATAATTAATTTTCTAACGAGGAAACGATTTTTTAACATAATCTAAGAATTTTTAAGCAAAAAGTTTAATTTTTAAGCAACAAGCTGAATTTACTTACAAAAAAATCAAATTTTCAATAAAATTCAGGAATTTTTAACCCTAAATTTAAATTTTTACAAAATTCAAGAATTAATAAATTAATAATATTCCAGTGACCTACTCATGCGGCTGCTGCTGGGAGCCAACCGAGTGAATGACTCCATTCCGGTAAATCCTGGTGTTGGAAGGCCTCCGTAATTATTCATGTGATTTGCCTGATAATTTTGTGGTACTGAAGTATAGATATTTAAAATTACATTTAAAGAAAATTTGAGTAAAATAATTTGGTTTCAATAAACATGAATTATAAAATTATTAATATTAAAGAAACCTACTCATGCGTTTGTTGCTAGGAGCCAGCCCAGTGAATGACTCCATTCGAGTGAACACTGGTGTTGGGTATCTTCCGGGATTATTCATGTAATATCCCCGATCATTTGGTGGCACTGAAGTATAGATTTTTAAAATAGTATTTAAAGAAACTTTGAATAGAACTATTCGCTTTAAATAAGAATTAATTATAAAACTATTAATATCACAGAAACCTACTTGTTTGGCTGGCTAGGGGACCAAAGTAAGGTATATGCTGTGATGCAGACAACCCTGGTATTGGATACTTTTCCCGATTTTCCCTGTGATCTGACTGAAAAGTTTCTAACGTTGAAAAAAAGACCATTTCATTTGGAAATGATACAAAGACAGTGCTTTCCTTTATAAGAAGACTTGGATCCTTCTTTCGTTTTCCTGTTGTGCTTATTTTTTTCTTCTGAAGCTGAAATTGTCTAGCTGACCAATGATTACTTCCTGAACGTATTTCAGCGTACCTCGGACCATAAGCAACATTATGCTCGTTGGGTCGCGAATTTGGAGGTTCAGGTGTCATAATTGTTATATCTGAAGTAAAACCTTCCGTGGAATTCTTATATACGTAAAGATAATATTTCCGATGGTGTTCTTGTCGACGCCCTAACCAGACTGGTATTCCTTCTTTTATTGCGAGAGCTCCATTAAAAAGAGAACGATCTCCCATTTCTATAATAATGTGGTCGTCGAGAACCTCCGGAAATTCATCTGCACCTAATTTTGTGAAAAAATAAACATTTATGTAGTTCTTTTATACTCGTAAAATTAAAGTTAGCGACTTTGTACAATCACTAGTCAATAAAGAAAGCACCATCTATTAATGAGACACATTAGTGAGACAGGGAGATCTATAACTTCATTCTCTAAATTCCCTGCTTTTTCTTTGACTAATTTTTTATTCTCCTTCGTAAATTTTCTAGGAAAAAGTATAATTTTCTACAAAATGGTTGCATTTATTCCAAAAAAGGTGCAATATTTTTACTGAAAAAATGAACTTTAAAGTTAAAAAGACAATTTTTCAGAAAAGGTTTCATCCATCAAGATTTTGTTGATTTATGAGCTACAAAATAGGAATTTTAAACAAACGGTTTCTGTTCTATGAAAAGAGCTTAATTTGTAACCAAAAAAAACGAATTTTTCACAAAATAGTCGAATTTGCAATCAAAATAGATGTTTAAAAAAAATGATCAATGTAGAACCAAATAATAAAACTCATTACTAAAAAGATAATCTTCAAGAAAAGTTTTTTGCGAATTACCCAAAATTACGCGCATGAGTGAAGGAGTCCCCCCCTTCGCCTGTTTTCCGTTAACAATTGTAACAAATTTTGTCGACGTCCCATCATCCTACATATTTACGCAATTTGAGCATGGTCCGATAAATAAAATTTTTATGAAGATTTTCAAAAAAAAATATGGAAGATCAACACATGCATCAAATAATATTTATAACTGTAATTGTTTTGTATCAAAATTTAAAGTCATGATGATGAGTTATATGCTGGTCTCAAAAAATTTTTTTTCAAATAGTATGAAAAAAACAAAGAAATAATAAGGAAAAGAGTGAGATAAAGTTTCGAATCACTTTGACTTTTTTTCTTTGTTTTGCTTTGTTATAGAACTGTCTCTATAATTAACTAATTAAACTAATTTTTGAAAAAATGCTTTTCTCGTTTGAATTTTGAATATTTTTTCCTTAATAAGAAAGACATGATCCTGATTTTCTTGAAAAATGTTAACATTTGACTAATATATTAATACGTATCAAAATGTTACATTATTATTATTATTATCATTATTATTATTGAAAATAATCATGATAATAAAGTGTAATATGTTTTAAGTTATAGTAGAAGGGTCGTAGTATAGAACTGTATGAGTAACAAAATCGGAATTTTTGCAAGAGACCGAAATAACATTCTGTGAAGAAAAAGTCATTATTTAAGGATTTAAAAAAAAGTACTTTGAAGCTGATGTATTTCTGAATGGTGACCCAAAATGTGTAATTAAACAAAATATCGAGTTTCGAGAAACTTTTTTAAAAAATGAAAGCCAATGAAATTTCGCATCGACCTTCCATGCTTTTATTCAATCAAAAATGTCTAACAAATTGAAAGCAACAATCCAAAAAAGATATGCAATAGCAATGCAATTATTGAAAAATTAATTGAATTTTTTATAAATTTGTCACTTTATTCGCACTAAATTTGCTATTTGATAAGCAAGTCTTATGAACAAATATCTTAATCGGGTATTATAGTTAAACTAAACAAAGTTTTGTTTATCATACTTGTTGTATCATACTTGTTTAACAAATAAAATTTATTAGTAATTATTTAAACTACCTTAATTATTAAATGAACCAGTTGGCAATTTTTAATATACAATCTTGATTTTTTATTCCAATTAACTGTAGATAACTAACTTCTAAATTTTAAAGAAAATTTTGATAACATTAAAAAAGTTATTATTGTAAACAACATTTGTTTAAACACATCTTTATCATTCCATGTATTAATAAAGAAAATAACGTGTGTTCGCGGAATCAACAACCAGTTATTTAATTAGGATTTTTTTGCCATGAATCGATAACACGTGATAATTTTTTAACCAAAATTAATTATCAAATGCATTATTTTTCTACTTTGCAAAATTTACACTTGTTTTTCCAGTATAATCAACTTTTAATAACCAATTGATTAACCTTCGATGATAGTTGGAAAACTATCCACGATTTTTATTTTTATTAAGAATGGTTCGCTATTCAACTATTTAAAAAAGTTATAAAATGTGTTTTTAACAATTGATTACACAAAAAATAAGTTTAAATGCTTAAAAATAGCCAAAAAATGCATTGTTTCATGAAGTTTTGTTAAGCAATTATCAAATGCTATCAATTCAAAGAAAAAAATCATTGGTAAATAACTGGATGTTAATTTCGCGGAAAAATCAGGTTTTTCTTTATAAATCAATAAAATGATAAAAATTTGTTTAAACAATCGTTCTTCAGAATAATAAGTTTTTTACTATCATCAAAATGCCCTTAAGAAAAGTCAAGTTTGGAGCATTATTTCTTATACAAGGGGCAATGGGGAAAATTGAAAGAAATGCATGAGTATGATAAAAACTGTTGTGAACAAATTGCAAATAAAAAATTTAAGAAATAATAAAAATTGTTTCTTCAAAGTACAAAAATGTACAACTATATTATCTCTTGTTCTAATAAAGATATAAAAGCGATTTAAACCGCAGACTGTAACTGATAGGTTCTGGAATTATTTTCAATCATCCGGAAGGACATGATAGTCATATTTTTTGTGAAAATCGCCATATTTTTAGAATGTTTTTTTTGTTAGAAAACAAGTGTCAAAAAGCAGCCTAAACCTTTTTTCTTGCTGCCGATGACGTGTTAGGTGCCGCCCAAGGATTCAGAACCACAGGTCGAAGAAAGGCACGTGCAGCCGGCAGTAAAAGAAACAAAAAGGTGCGGGCTGCTTTCTGGCACTTGTTTTTCAACAAAAAAAAGTGTCTAATAATATCGCGATTTTCGCAAAAAATAATACTATTACATCGTTCTGGATGAGTGAAAATAATTACTGGGCCTATCCGTCACATTTTGCAGTTTGAATGGCTTTATTATCTTTATTAGAACTAAAGATAATATTGTTGTATGTTTTTGTACTTTTAAACAACAATTTTCACAATTTTAAAAATTTCTCAACAGGAATGTGTTCGTAACAGTTTTCCTCATACTTACAAAAAAAATTTTCCCATTGCCCCTTGTATAAAAAATAATGCTCTGAACTTCACTGTTCTTAAATCTACCCGAAAATTCTTACCTCTTTTTACGGTTTTCAGTCTGCGAAGCACAAAAAGTTTTTTACATGCACGCCTTGAAGCTCATATACGTATCACACTTTTAGCTTTCATATGACTATTTTTGTATTGCGCTAGCATTTTTTTGCTGAGTTGTTAAACATGATTATTTAATAACTTTCATTAACTTAACTAAAACCTCTTTTTGTCCATGAATTATTCAAATTTAGTGCAAAATCCCCGCAAAAAATTTTTAATTACTTATTTGTTTATAACAAATTAAATAAATTTTTTAACATTTGCATTTCCATTGAACATTTTTTTTTATTTTTGCTAATAGTTTCTTTAAAGTATTTTTGATTAAATCAAAGCATTTTCAAAAACCGGTATACTTCAAAAGTCTCTTTTTAATTTTTTTATTAAATTAACAAATTTCAAACTCCACCATGACAGTTTGATGTGAAATTTTATTAGCTTTCATCAAAAAAAAAGTTAAAATAGGATCAAAATTGCCCGCATTTCTTATTTCTTAACAGATTTTAAGTTCATTTTTTAAAAATGCTTAATAATAAATTTTTAATAGAAGTAGTTTAATAGTAGTAGAAGTAAGTCATTCAAAAATGTGAACGTTCAAATTTCATAGGCTTTGAAAATCCTCTTTGAACATCGATTAAAAATCTATTTTTTAATCCAAAAAAGTGTTTTAATAAATTGAGCTGTATAAGAATAAGAAGGTTTTCATTTAAAAAAATTATTCTGTTCCGGCTAAATGAAGGTTTAGTGTGACGATATCGCACTTTAACATGCGAGTTTTCGCTGAAAGATTTTTTAAGAGAAGAAACGTATATGTTTATTCATAAATTAATAATGATAATTTTTAGAAATATCGGTTCTGATTGCATGGCAAAAAGTAAAGTAAAAAATCTTTAGAAAAGTGGTTTTTGGTAGAAAATGGAGATTTAATATTGTAGACAGGAAATTGGTACTTTGATGCTTTAAAAAGTAGCAAATAATTCTGTTTAAGAACTTTTTCTCTGAAGAAAGGTGCGTTTTATTATTTTGTTGTATTGAAAAAATTTTAGGGAAAAGACTGAGGACAGAAAAAGGTTTAAAAAGAAGATTGATGTTTAGTAAGTAAAAAAAGAAGAAAAAGATAGAAGACAAGTACAATCACCAATAGTTTTTAAAATTTAACCTTTTTGGAAACATTTAAGTTATCTAATTCTGTACTGCAACCCTTCAATTATTTTAACCAAGCCATCCTGGGTTAACTTTAAAAATCAATAAATTGAAAGCATTGGCAGGCCGAAAACCCAAGTGAATTGATTTTATTTTAGCTAGATACTTTATTGAACTAAATAACTATCATACGCATTGTGTCTAAAAATGATAGTAGAATTAAATTAAGTGAGGCAAAAGATGCTAAAAAAATTTATTGTCTACGATAACGGAGAAGGTATCAGAGAAGAATTATTTATTTATATTTATTAATCTATTATATTAAAACAGACTTACTTGTAAAATCAAAGAAACTCACAATTGTGAGTAGTAGCAAGACAGGAACATTCCTCATTGTTTCTTCGACGGACACAATGATAGAGAAACGAAATATTTTCGTTCAAGAATCAGACGTGAATAATGTAGGACAGATGAGATTTTTCAATTCATGAGTACACATTTTCCACATTTGTTCAACACAGAATAAAATTTATTGTACATTTCATGACAGACATATAAGAAACAAAAATGAGAATCATCTTCATTAGTTAATTTGTGAAAATAATTGCTTTAGATTAATACAAACTTGCTATTTGATGTTCTGATTTCCTTAGCTTACAGAAATAAAATGCTTCACTGTTTTAAAAAGTAAACAGACGTCTAGACACAGATGGTGTTCTTATAAGTGTTTTATTCTTAAAAAATTATTGTAAGAAAATGAAAAAAAATCTACCCGGAACGCGAGCACATTCTCATCGCACGCCTCGCGCGCGGCTGACTTCGCTTGCAGGTTTGAATGCGCCTAGGGCGCGCACCTATCGGATCTAGCGCTTCGCGCTCGATTAGGCATTCTTCTCGCGCTACGCGCTCGGACACATTTGTCTCACACTTTAAACGCGGTTCCTCTAGGTTTTCAGTCTTTGTGTGCTCGCTATTACGCGCTTCGCAGGCTAATAGCCAATCTCTTAGTAAGCTTCAGCATTATGATATGCTTTTGGTTCAATTACGTCAGTTTTACGTAAATAGAAGAACTAATTTCCTTAAGGTTGTGAAGGCACCTTGAGGAACACATTCTCATTAAGACACTCGTGCTTCGCGCTCGATATTTAGTATACTTTTCATGTAAACCTCGCGCTCCACGCTCGTTTCTCTACATCGTATAATAGCAACCCAAAAGTTTGAGCGTGATTTGCGTTCTGTGTTATATGTTCTTCATATACAAATGACTGAATTTGTATTTGATTTGAAAGGAAGAAAAAAATTCATTTACTTCAGCGTGTATTTCTGTACCTTGCTAATAAATTATACAATCAGACAGATTTTTTCCAACCATCTGAAAAGGGGGGGAAATAGTATCAAAGTCGTTTTTAGAACATATACATATAATAAATTTTCAAATAATTATTGAAATGATTTGCGCTTTTACGTCACATTGTCGATAAGAATGCTACATGTAATTAATGTACATGTATAAACAAAATTCTATCACATTAAATATTATATTAACTTTTCAGAATTATTTAAAAATTCATTATAATAAATTTTTTACCTCGGCCCGGGACTGCTTATTTAGATATTGCAAAATAAAGTACAAATTTGGTCCATTACCATAATTTTATCATTCATTCTTTATCTTTCACTAATCTTTATTCGCAGCTACCATGAGAAATGTATTATTTCAAAACGTGGCCTAAAAAAACTTTGTCGATCGTTCTTAAACGAACAATTTTTGTCCGATAATAATTTGTCGTATCTTGCATAGTTTGTCCGTAAAATGAAATTTTTTATTTTAATTATTTTTTGTGCAATAAAAATGTAAAGTTTCGATTTTTCGAAAAAATTCAAAAAGTCGTTATGACAATCTTGTAAGGTGTGCAAAGAAACCCACTTTTATCGCATTGAAGTTTTTTCGTATCTTGCGTTGTTTAAGTGATAACGCTAATTTTCGTTTCTTCTTTTGGATTTTGAAATTTTTTCATTTCTTGCATTGTTTCGTGTCCATAAAGTTAGCACTCCGATCATAGAAAATCCAAACTTCCTTTGGTGAAATCGTTTAGTGGTGGTTTGTTGGTCGTTAGGTGGTATTTTTTGAGTTTTGGTGGTCAAAATTGTAAAAACTACAGATTTTTCAAAATTGGAGTGCTAACTTCACGCTGCACTCCAAATGTTAATATTTTTAAAATTTTCTTTTTGCAATCGTTTGGTGGTTGTTTGGTGGTCGTTAGGTGGTAGTTTTTTATGTTTGGTGGTCAACATTATGCGAGATATCAATTTTCCAATAAATTTACACAGTATGCGCAAACGGTCTGCGCATGTAGTATTAGCGCGAAATTCAAAAACAAGAATTATTATAAGTACAATTAAAACTCTTTGTTGACATATTTAACTATAATTATTCTACGTACTTCTTCTTTTACTTTATTAAATACAGTTTCAATTAATAAAATACCTAATTATTCTAGTTTTCATTCAGTTCAATGCACAATAATTATCTAAAAAACTACAATTTCTAATATTTTTCCAAATTTCTTTTTATAATCGTTTGATGACTGTTTGGTGGTTGTTAGGTGGTGGTTTTGGACATTTGGTGGTAACGAATTTGACAGAAATTCATTTTTCAAACAATATGCCTCAGTATGCGTGGTATCTTCTCATCAGCGTACACTAATCTAAACCAGCGCGAAATTTAATATACCAAAATACTCAAAGTACAACTAAATGCGTTTAGTGACTTATTCAACTATAACCATTACATGCATCTAATGATTTTTCTAATAACTATTCATTAATTAAAGCTAAATATCATTCTTCAATAGCTATCGTTAGTTCGCACAACATAATGTCGTATATTAATAATGCCCTTCAAATATTTTCAAATTTTTTAGATGTAAGAACCATTTAGATAAGAAGTTACTTCGCCAATTTGAACACCAATTCAAGCTTTTCAATAATACAGTATAAATAGAAATAAAGCATTGAAACAATTAATTTTAGAACTAAAAATATTTTTATCGTTATAGTATATAATTATTATAATATTAGATACAATTTAAAGGCAAATTTTGACTTTACGTTTCCGTAGTTAAGTATCCGGCTTTAGGATTATAAGATTAGGATTATACACTCCACCTTATGTTGGTTTGATCCATACAATTGGATTGGATCCTTTTACGTCGACAGCAGCGTTATCTTAGCAGAGAAACTCAAACTTCCGAATGAAAGTTTATCAGGTCACATTTTCGCATCTGAGATATTTATTAATGTGAACAGCACACTAGTTTCAGTGGGTCTTTTACTTTCTGAATCACAAGACAATACTACTTTTGAGTTTTTGCGAAAATGGTTTATGGCAGGTGCACCTAAACCAAAAATTACAGTGGCAGACTATTCAAGGGCTTTGCAAGGCTCACTATCTCTGGTT
>JAAAKG020215679.1:0-22120 GCA_010014905.2 Druon quercuslanigerum
AAAAAAAATAATTGGGACCCTTGTATATTAACTTATTAGCACTTGAAGTGTATTTATTATCCTCTGCCGTTATAATTAATGTCTGCCGTGCTAAGGAAAAACTTACGTAACTGACTGCGTGATTACGGTCTTTTTTCTCATAACTGAAAATGATAAATTCGACCGAAACTACACTGCCACTTACGTGAGTGAAAATTGACGCAAATTTTATTTTTATGGGAAAACACCTAAAAAAGTATAAAATCATGGGTTTTTTCTCGTTTTACTTCCGTAAATAATAAAAATTTTAAAAATATTTCAGACAAAAGTTGTTGATCTCGCCAAAGTGCATATCTCATGCAATATTAATTTTTAGTCTATTAGTAACAATTTCCGGAATATTCGAAGTTGGAAATGGAAAATTACAAGCATTTTATATTTCGTAAATTATTACTGTTACCTATACAGGTGTGCCTTCCTACACCCTATTAAACGTTGGAAAGGGAAACCTGTGTAATTACACTTTTTTGCGACTAGTCGCAGGAGTGCCCTCACGCCCACCTCCCTCCCTAAGACGTTGGAAAGTGGAACCCATTCGACATACCCTATTTGTGTGACCAGTCACATTGTTTCGTTCCAGACCCCCGATGAGACATTAAAAAGGGGAACCTACGTGACCTGTATTATTTCTGTGACCCATTCCGCCCCCGATAAGAAGTTGAAAAATTGAATCTATGTGACCAACATTATTTCTGTGATCAGTAACAGGGGCTCCTTACCGCCCCCTATGTGACAATTGAGATGAAAACCTACGTGATATACATTATTCTGTGACCAATCATAGAAGTGCTTTCCGCCCTTGACGAGACCTTGGAAAGGGGAACCTCCGTGACCTTAATTATTTCTATAATCAGTCACAGGGGTGCTTCGCACGCGTGCATTTCCTGCTAGTAATAGATAAAATCCATAATTAAAACTGAAAGAAAAAACAAAACAAGCGGGGTGAAAAATCACATTAGTATGACTGAGGTTTCTCTCTAATATAATACGCTGTCGACCTCAAATCGGGAATTTTCTTGCGGAAAAAGAAACTTGGCTCCATCCTCATGAAGTAGGCTAATCACGAGTTGGTCCCGGTTGCAGGAGCTTTTCTCGGTATTGATTTCAATTGATTCGTTTGACTCCCTCAGCCCTCCTCTATCGTTAACCCCTCGGCCCAATATACACGCAGAACCCTCGAATTTCACCGACATTTCCCATTCGCTTCCTGAGAAATTGCCTGTTCTCATCCTAACATGGCTTCTCTCTCTCTCTCTCTCTCTCTCTCTCTCTCTCTCCCTCTCTCTCTCGCTCGCTCTCTTTAGCTACCAAAAACTCATTTACATCCAAAGAATTACCCGGGAATTATCGAAGCCAGAAGCGCAAAAATCTTCTACAGAGACTTCACACGGAAGGGTGAGATGAACAACCAGATCCGGGTGCGATCGATAAGGATATTCCGCTAATTAGATTCATCGATGGTACCTCGTTAATTAGATTCCTCGGCGATTAGTTGCTGCGAGACTCGAAAGCACAACCATTCCTATTATACTACTCGTGACATTAAACTGCTCGATGTCTCATGCGCTCGTGAAGCTACAAGGAAATTTCGAAATAAACGCAGTTGATAGCTGCTTAAGCTCCCCGAATTAAAGTAAAAGACGCGATAAGGATAATAGCTGCTTGTTCATTATTATTAAATAATAAATTTTTCCAATTTTTAATTAGCATCAATTTGTTTAGCAATTTTTTACAGACAACTTAAAATTATAATAGTTCTTCTAATACAATGTTTTTCAACAAATGTAAAAATTGTGTGAAAAATTTGAAATATTGTTAAATACACTAAAACAAAATTTTGTTTATCAAGGTTTTTAACCACAGATGAATTTCTAACCGAGAAAGATTTCTCATTAAATACAAAAATGTCATTTAAAATAATGAATTTTCAAGTCAGAAAGACGAGCTTTCAATGAAACATTTGAATTTCCAACCAAAGAAATGAATTTTCAACCAATAAAGAGTTTGCAATCTTTATAGAAAACAAATTAACTTTCTACTGACAAAGGTGATTTCTAAATAATGCACATACATTTTGAACCAAATACAGGAATTTTTAACACAATACAATAATTTTCGACAAATACCTAGTAGCTGATAATTTATTCAAAGAATTTTTTTATTGTTATTTAAAAACAGTTGCATTCAACAAAAAAGCGAATTTTTAACAAAATACATAAATTTCCAATCCAATATTTTAATTTTCAACAAAGAGAATTAGTTCAACTGGCGATAAAACAGTTGAATTTTTTTTCTAAGCTGTTGAATTTTCGAGACAAAATAAGACCAAAAATGTAAGCATTTAACCGAAACAGTTTATTTTTGAAACCATAGAAGTTGCATTTTTACCCAAAAAGATGGATTTTCTACAAAAAGAAATAAGTATTTAGATCAATAGACGAATGTTCAACAAAATAATTTAATCTAAAATATTTTTAAATTTAAAGTGTTACACTGGAAAAAGCCACATTTACATCAAAAATGTTCAAAATCGAATAATGTTAAAGTACAAACAATGAAGGTGTTAGATTCAAACATTTTAATAGTTCAAAATCATTCGCAATTAAATTTGAAATGATTTTTAGCTAAACAATTATAGGTGTATAATTAAAAAATTAAAAATATTTTATAGAAACATATTTTCATTCAAAATAAGAATAGATGTACTCAAAGAAGTGCATTTTTTAAAGACAATGTCTAGGTTCCCTGTAATTTGCCGAGCATAGAAAAATATTTTTGGAAAGCCGGTAGAAACTGGAAAGGGGGCTAGTTTCATTGACATTCGGTCGACTCATACCGTTTTCAAAGACTCACGGCTTCAGTTTATAAAAGTTTTGAAACTTCAAGGATATTCAAATTTGAAAAACATTATAAATGTTTTAATACTCCTAGTTTAGAACTTTTAAATAGAATAAATGTTTAATCTTTCAAGCAAATATTTTTTATTTGTGAGCACCATTAAGGAAATAATTGAAAATTAAAAGATAGATTGAAACATTTCCAAGCTTTTTAAATATGAATACCATTAATTTTAAGTTCATAAAATTAAAAAGAACCAAAGTTTAAAGGCTGAAAATAATTAATTGGAAATTTAAACATCAGAAAGATTTTAAATCCTATGACACTTAAAAGATGATTTATTTAATAACAGTTTTAAGCTTAAACGCTTGTGAATAAGAGGTTTGTAGTCGAATAATAATTTTAAGTTAGATAGATTATTCAACATTAACATTAGATAAACACCAGCTTAAATCTTAAATCTATTGATGCAGATGTTAATATAAAATTAATAGAAAAATGGTTCAAAGTTCATTGAATTAAAAATATAAATCAACAGAGTAAATACGTTAATACTGTAAATAAGATATTTTAATATGATATTGGAGTCCAAAGAGCATACGATAAATATTCTATGGCGCAATACACAAATGTACACGAGATAAAAGTACATAATGGATAAACATCGAGAAAATTCATTACTTCACTGAGCGCCTTGTTAATTTAAGAATCTTGGAACTCAACGTACCATGGCTTCCAGCCAACGATACTTTACTGGGTTTACACCTGCAGTAGCGAAAATCTAATTAGGTACGACGGGATTATCCATGTGGCGTATAAATGGGGCCATGTGTTGGAACGTGAAACAGCTGCTTACATTTAATGGTCAGGAACTACAAAGAAAAATATGTTCCTTGGTCAAAATCAAAGATTTATCGTCACCACGAAACCAAAGTACTAACTAACTTTACCAATCTATTACTACTTCTCCCAGCACATCGAATCTCGGAATAACTTTTTACTGAATAAACAAATTTTTCATGTCCAAAAAAAATCTGGGTTTTATCCAAGCTGGGGCAAATTCTCTCTCGCCCTTTCTGATTTTATTTTCACTTTTCATCCCCTTTATATCTCTACCTCTGAGTTATTCATATAAATTGATTTTTTTGCAATTCCTTTGTTTGAACAGAACGTTTTGTTAGCCGTAGGATTCCTGGAAAAAATTCACGTGAAAACACGTTGTTTCCAGGGATATAAATAAAACCTTCAATGTGGAAAATATTTTTGCAATATTTAGTTCTCATTGGCGAGTACAAACTTTAGAAGAAAATCGAGCTTTAGCTGAATTAAAAAAGAATGTTACAAAAAGCGACAGCCGAGGGACTTTGGGGGACTCTTGTATCAGTAATATTTCTTTTTAAATTTGTCTTTATTTTCTATCTGCTTGATCTGAACACAAAAATAAAATGTTTGCTTGGGTTGGGACATATGTGCTCAGGCATTTCATACTCAGTTGAACCCTTGGGATCTTTACCAATATTTTATGCACGAGTGTCATCGTCTGTTCCAAGGGGCGGTGAAGCATGAATAGCGCCCCCAGGATAAGTGTTTTAAACGCCCCTTTGTGTATAGGTACTACCCGGGTTATACTTTATTTAATTGAAAGGTTACATATACAAACTGTTAACATAAATCCCTACTTTCAAAAGACACTTTTATACAGTAGTGTTATATCAACAAGCATGCAATTTATTCACTTTCATGTAGTATATATGATAAGCATATGATCACTTCAAATATCAAATTTAGCGCCAATTTTTATAATTTGTTGCGCTGACGTCGAAAGTACAATTTCTTGATTTTTATTGCAATTTGTGAATCCCAATTTAATAAATGAACAAAAAATCAATGGATTGTTTGTTCCTTCCGGGTCCAATTCCGAGATATGAGAGGGCAGTTTTCTTTATTGCATCAGTCAAACATTCCCAATGTTTTAAGTCTGACCTAAGATGCGTCATCAACGACACAGAAACATTATTTATAATTATATTCTTTAATCCATAAATTATCAATATTCGTATTTATTTATCGCAGGTTGCATAGTCGCCCTTTTTCGTAAAAGATTCGTCTTTTTCAGTTGAAAATTCGGCGATTTTATTGGAAATTCTTTCTTTTTCATTTTGAAATTTTTTTTTTTTTAGAAAAGCTTCGATTAAAAATTAACTTTTTTGTTACTAGTTTACATTTTTGGGTTCAAAACTCCACTGTTATGCAGAAAAGTTGCATTTTCCACACATAAATTCAACATGTTGGTCGAAGGTTGCGCTACTTTATTAAAAATGTGTGTTTTTTAAAATGAAGATTCATTATTTTAGTTGAAAATTCATCATTTTAGTTGAAAATTTTAATAATATCTAGATGATTCGTCTTTTCTCTGTTAAAAAATTTATTTTCTGAGTTGAAGATTCACCATTTTAGTTAGCAATTCATATAATTGATTGAAAATGTAGCTATTTAGCTGATAATTCGTTTATTTCTTTGTAAAAGAAATGTTAACTTAAAATTTAACTATTTGGAAATTAATTTACATATCTTAATTGAAATTCTACCTTTTTAGTAGAAAATTAATTATCCGCAATGCACGTTGTCAAAACTGCGTCTTTTTTTGTTAAAAATGCAACTGTTTAATTGAAAATAATTCTTTTTCATTTGGAGATTAAAATATTATGTTAAAATTTCGTATTTTTAATTTAATGCAACTGTTTCTGATTTTAAATTAAAATATATTTTGATTAAAGTATCAACTATTACATTTTTGTCAAAAATGTATGTTTTGAGATTGTAAATTCCACAAATTGATTAAAAATTGAACTAGCTTCTTCGAAATTAATATTTTTGGTTAAAGATTCCTAATCTTAGTAGAAGGTTTATGTCAGAAGCTAAAAATTTCCAATTGCAATCTGAAAAAAATCCCTGTTAAAAACAAAAATTTCAGACAAAAAATAAAAAAGAGATATCAAAGAGAGAACTCTTGTGTTACTGTTTATATTTTCCTTGCCTTGATAAGGGTGATGTATGAGTGTCGAAACGTTGGTGATATCTTTTTATTTATTTATTAATAAAAAAGACGAAAGAAAGAAAAACAGAAGGAAGGGGATGTGGTTGGTTGCCTTCTCATTTTTCTTTCCTCTTTTTTATTTTTGTCTGAAATTTTTGTTCTTAACAAGGGTTTTTTTTCAGATTGCAATTGGAACATTTTTTTTATTGTTCGGTGTGGTCCAAATTTGGTCATTGGTTTCTTGTTTTTTATAGGAGTTTTCATCAATTTGATGATTGGACGTTGCACAGAATTTTTGATTCAGATTTTAATCTAATTTAAATTTCTTAAGATTAAAAACTCCTTTGTTTAAAATCCCTTTTTATATAAATAAAGTATTTTAGAAGATATTTGGGATTATAGAGTAAAATGGGTAACCGTGTATATGTATGCAAAAAATTTGCCACTAAATCATCATCAATAAACGATACTTCATGATTAATTAATTACTGCATGCACTAATGACTACTAAACCCTTGAAAGTTATGCAATCAGTTTAAAGTGCTTATGCTTAAGTTTAAGCACCTGGATGGGTCGTTTAGCACCCAATTGCCTCCTCGTCCTTAGGAACAGATTGACGCTTACCAAAACGCACATTGTTCGATAATGCCCACCTAATCTGCATTGCATATATATTCATGTTTTGGGAACTCCAAGGAATATGCTGAATTTATCCCAAGTTGAAGATGAAGGAATCGCTGTTTTGAAGTTCAAATTCGATATATATGTATGAATAATACATTACAAAAATACATTACCAATGAAAATAATTTACGCACTTCTATACTTCTATACTTCTAGACTTGAAACTTTTAAAATGTTAAAGGCAGGACATATAATAAAAGAAGAAATCCATACTGAGCAAATCCACGTCTAACTCAAAACTCACCTGTATCAATAAATACAAATTTAATTTAGAAATCAAGAAATTTAAAACGCTGATGTTAATAACTCTATCTATATTTTTCAATTATTTTTAACTACAATGCCTTTAAATAAGAAAAATTATAGAAAAACTTTTGGGAGTTTAGAAACATTTGTACTTTTTAATCTCGTGTAGAAAGTTTCCCGGTTGGCCCTCCTACAAGGTTTCCCTGGTTGAGTTTCATGGACAGGAAACGATCGGGAGCTGAACGGGATATATTTTTCTCGAATCACCTAGTCCGGAGCTGACCGGCTACTGGCCGGGCCAACCCTGTTTAGATCTCATAGTCGGGAGCCGACAGAGCACTGGCAAAGATAATTTTTTGATAGAAATTGCACCATTTTTAAAAACCATGACATTATCAAACACTTAACTATGGATACTAGATTAATTATTATTAATAAATTATAATTTAAAGATTTCTTAGATCAGTGAAACAGAAATAAGTTTTTCTAATTTCTTTAAAAAAAACAACATTTTTTTCAGAATTTACTAATTATTCAATAAAACTGGTTTTGTTTCTGTTATGAGCAAGAGAGAAAGTCGACCTGTCCTTTTTTAAGGATGGCGACTGGTGGTTAATAGATTGATCCTTTTCTATGAAAGCAGATGGAAGATAAGTAGAATCAATCATCATTCTTAGGAAAAGGTAGTTCGACTTTCTCGATTTTCCCTCTCTTTTTATTCCCCATTCCACTTCTGACGGCTTCAGCCAGCGATCCACTACTATATGTTGATGTTTTTTGTTTAAAATAGTATTTTTGAACGAAAATGCAACGATCTGATAGTCTGTATATTGTACAAAAATATGATGTTTCAATTGAGAAGTTAAAACTTTAAAAATATTCTAGGATGAGCCCGAATTATTTTCAATTATATTTTATATGGTGTAGTAAAAAAGTATTGGATAAATTGAAAACTGCATGTTTATGGAGGTTTTTGCAAAGTGGAAAATGGTTTTTGTCAATAAGATTTTATTAAAGCATTTTCGCATTGAAATTTTTTCTTTATTGTTCATCATATTTGAATAGTTTTGTATATTTCAAATTGTTGTGTAGAAGGTGGTATTTTTTTAAGGTTTTTTATTTTAGAAAGTGGCATCCTTTCATTAAAGTTATTAAAGATTTTTTTCATCAGACTTTTCCTTATTTTTCATTACTTTCTGATAGATTTAAACATTTAAAATATTTAATGAATGAAATAAGAATGAGATAAACGCTGAAAGGAGGAGAAAGACAAGGTTTGAGGTAAACTAGAGAGCATTGAGAACAGACAGAGAGAGGTTGACGAACAGAGAAATAGTGAAATAAAATAGTTGGAAGAGCGGATGAACAACTTAGAAATCAGGAATGAGCATATGGTGAAGGAAACGGAGAATAAGAAGTAATAAAAGAGAATGGCAAGAACGTGCAAATCAAAAATAGCACAGTAGTTTAGGGATTCAACGTGGAGAAAGAAACAGGTCAAGTGGAAATTAAAAATCTTATGAGAGATATTGGTGTTCAGGTAACGCTAGAAGGAGTTAAGAGGGAAGAATGATACTGGGACAAAAATTAGATGAAATAAGGAAAAACTAAAAAATTTTGGAGAAAAGTAAGAAAAAGGGAGACACAAAAGAGTCTAGAGAGAGAAAAAGATGGTTTTCCAATCGGCTAACAGAAAAAAAGTGAGGAGAAAAGAAAAAGGAAGGGAAGAGAGAAACGTGAAAAAAACTTTCTGGAATGTGTCAGGCTTGAAGAACAAGAATAAAGGATTTTGGGGGGAAATTAGAAAAGTGGGATGTGATTATGATGAGTAAAATCTTGGCAGATGAGAAGGACTGGAAGGGATAAAAAGGATGTTACCGAAAAGTTATGCGTGGACGACACAAGGAGCAAGAAAAGAACACGTTAAAGGGAGTGGAATATAAGGAATGATCGCAGGTGTAAGAAAAGAATTACTATTAGAAAGGAGAAAAGATGGGGACACGGAGGAAAAGGTTAGAACAATGATAAGAAGGATTATAGGATTATATGAGAGGACTTAAATGCATGGACTGTTGAACAAGGGGGAGGAATTTGAGGTAAAGAAAAGGAGGCCTACATAAAGAGTTCCATATATAGGGAGACAGACCGCCAGAGGAGGAAGTTACTAGACGTGATAGGAGAAACAGGATGGTTTATATGTCATGGAAATATGAAAGGAAATGAGGAAGGGATGATCACATTCATACGTAAGGGAGCAACAGCAATAGACTACATCATGGCTGAAGAAAGAATTCGGCATATATTAGGGAATATAAAGGTGGGCAATGAGATAGGATCTGAGCACTTCCCGGCCATAGCTACACTGAACGGAGGCGTCAGTAAGCTTGGCCAAGGTAGAAAGGAGAGAGGGGCAAAAAGGAACACGAAAATAGGAGTCTGAAGGGAGATAAATTAAAATATTTTAAACAAAAGATGGAAAAGGGGAAGGTTAGGTATGAAAAAGAGGATAGAGTAGACTCGTTAATTGAAAGGTTGAAAAGGTATATTGATAAGGTAAGGAATGAAATAGATATGTTACAAGCAAAGTCCGCTGCGCCGTCACACCACAGTCTGCCTAGTCCCTCCGCGAATTGACTGAGGGGTGTCAGGCAAAGTCCGAATTAGCACTTTCACTTCGGATTCTGCCTAGTCGAATCGCGAAGTGCCTGACAGGCTCAGGCAAAGTCCGGAGTAAAAAGAAAACCTTTGGGGTTTACTTTCCTGCTTCACTGTGACCTGGCTCGGGAATTTACAATTCAAAATAGCCTACAGATCGCAATTGTGAACGGATTTGAAGGTTTTTTTTAGAAATGATCAGTATTAAATTTTCAAGAAAACTTATTGATTATATTTATCAATTTTTGTTTCCATATAAATATTTATTCAACGTAAATTTTTTTCTAAAAAAAAAAATAAAAAATAAACTCGGTATATTTTTCTACAGTGTAAATAATTTCCGAATTCAAGCCTTTTCCGGAAAAGCCAATTATTTAAAGTGAATTCATAGATATATATTCCATACAAGTCACCAGTATATTATTTGTAATAATTATATTATTAATAACAACAATGTTTTATTGTTGATTTATTTAATGAAAAATGATTTAATATATGTGTAATACGTGATAATAAGATATTCAATTAATATATTTTAATAAAAGAAAGATTTTTTATTTGCTATATTAAATCTTAGTGGCCTAGTAGTTTTTTTCTTTCATCTATAAAATTTTACAGTTTATCTTTTATAGTATAAAGTATTTTGCACATATACTGAATCATTTTTCATCAAATAAATAAAAAATAAACCATTATTTTTATTAAGAATCTAATTATTACAGATAATATACTGGTGACGTGTACGGAATATATATATATATATATATATATATATATGAATTCGCTTTAAATAATCGGCTTTTCCTGAAAAGGCTTGAATTCGGAAATTGTTTACACTATAGAACAATCAAAATATTTGAAATGAATTGATTATGTTTTCTAAGTCTAAGTTAAATAAGATACATATCGAGTTTATTTTTTTTTTTTTAAGAAAAAAACTTGCCTTGAATAAATAATTATATTGAAACAAACATTAATAAATATACTCAATAAGTTTTCTTAAAAATTTAATGTTGACCATTTCTAAAAAAAACTTTCAAATCAGTTCACAATTGCGATCTGTAGACTATTTTAAATTGTAAATTCTCGAGCCAGGCCACTATGCAGCGACAAAAGTAAACCCCAAAGGTGATTTTTTTTACTCCGGACTTTGCCTGAGCCTGTCCGGTATTTCGCGATTTGACTAGACAGAGTACGAAGTGAAAGTGCTACTTTGGACTTTACCTGACACCACTGCGTGAATTCGCGGACGGACTAGGCCGACTGCGGTGTAACAGCGAAGAGAATGGGAAACAAGGCTGGTGGGACGAGAAATGCTGGGAGAGTAAAGAGAGAATGAAATAGTGTGTAAGAAAATGGAGAAAAGGGGAAATGGAGAAGGAGGAGTACAACAGGAGAGAAAGAGAACATAAGAAGATGCTGGAAAGGAAAGGGGAAAGGGGAAAGGAGTAATACATGGAAGAAGTAAAAAAGACCAAGGCAATCTGCTTTATAAATATAAAGACCAAAATAAATTGCGTTTGGAAGATGAACGGACAAAAAGTGGAAATTGTTCGGGAACTCTGTTATCCAGGTTTTTGGTTTCAGGCAGAAAGAGGAAACGAGGTTCAGGTGAGGAAAAGAGTTAAATATGAGAGTAAAGTGATGGGCCAAGTTCGAGGTATGGAACAGGAAAGGTTTAATTACGATTGCAAGAGGAGGGCCTGGTTGTTATATGCTTTGGTTTGGGCAGTTTTGTTGTATGGAATGGATACATGTTAAGGGAAGAATTAGGAAGGGGAAAAATGGTAACTAAACAAATTAGGAAATCCTGGTGGTTTGAAGAAAAGCTAAAAAGGGAGAGGGCATCAGAATAATACAAGTATGTTTGGATGAAATTCGGAACAATGAGACGAGAGGCAATTGGGGAAATTCAAATTGGAAGGAAGGGCGAAACATAATGAGGAGCATTTTTAATATAAGAGAAGGGGTTATGGGATGACAGGACATAGAGATAGAGCTATCAGTAAGGCAAGGAGAAGAGAGATGGAAAAATATTATGGATTCGAGGTACAGTAGATGGTATATGATGATAAAAGTCTTGACGGAGCCATAATATCTGCATAAAATAAAAATGAAAGACAAACGGAGTAGGATAGTACGGTTTAGAATTGTATAAGGGGTAAGAGCTTACAGATATTGGATATGTGAAGAGGAAAATCTGTGTAGAGTGTGTGAATACGAAATGGAGTCATGGAAACATGTATTAGAGAAATGTACAGAAGAGGAAGGTGGACAGTTGAGAATGGATGATTGCGTAAAATGGATTTTAAATGGTAATGGACAGGGAGTCATGTGGATGAAGTAATTGAAACCAGTAAGAGGAAACAAGAGAACAGGGCAGAGCCAAACGGTTATGGTAACAGGAAACGGAAGCTCTGGAAAATCGCTCATTTGTAAAATTAGTATTATGATTATTATTATTGTTATTATAACCTAAAACGAAACATTATAATATAAACAGTTTGAAAGTTAGATTAAGCACGGAATGTAAATATATGTACAAGGAGCGGAGGACCTCAAACCCGTAAAAGTGTGAGTTTAAATATACATACATAGATTGAATTTCCAGTTGGACGTAATATTAAAAAAAAATAAACTAAAATAAAGGTTTTTAAAATTTAAATACACATCTTTTATTTATTTTTATATTTAACTCTCTTAAGTTTTTAAATTTATCTTTGAACGTGAACGTGAATAGCATACCTTTTTTAATAAAAGATACTATGAAATAAAAACATTTAGTATTAATCACATTAATTCTACATTTTGTTTTAAAAAATGGAATGAAGTAATTAAAAAATCGCGCGCATAGCGAGCCTGTTTGTTTTCTAGTTTTCAGTGAAAGAAGACAATTAAATAGAGAGAAATGATGGGTTAAGAGAACAGTAATAATGTATCTGAATAACAGAGGAATCGGAGGTAGTGAATAAATTCAAATTGTCAGTCATTGACGCTTCCATACGGATCGATGTTAACCGGAGTGCATCCTGAATGTCGTTAGTGACAATACCTCGTTGCATCTATTCATGGCCCAGAAACCACAACTCGAATGTATTCTGTCTCAGATTACGGGGTGCGAATCACGGTAAGTGCGATATTGAATGTCCACTGCCCAGTGTTAGTCATCACGCGACCGCGAACATCCGATGGGACTTTAGGGCTTTCACAAATTTCCAGAATTTCGTAATTTCCAGTCAGTAACGTTATATTCACTATTATATAGTTATTAAAATGATTTAAAACAATATACATTTTTCGTAGAATCACTTCATTTTGAGCTTTTAGACTTAAGCAAGATATGCAACAAGTAAATTAATATAATATTCAACGCATAGCTGACCACACATTGGCCATTCTACTCATTTAAATTTACTCAGAAAAGACAGTGAATTTATTATCTGTGGCAGCATTTTTTCAATTTTAAGTTTCAGTAAAAAACTTAACCAATCACTTTAATTATCACTTAAGAGTATGTAAAATAATGTGAGGTCGAACGAGTTCGGTTTGAAATTTTAAAATAGTTAAGTTTCCAATTGGAAATAATTATTGTTGAATTTTAAAGGCTAATTGTAAAATCATTTAATTTTTATCCCTACCTTTTTCAGAAGCAACTAGAGGTAGTTTAAACTTAAAAAGAAATTAAAATCCCATGAGTCCTTAAAAACAGTTATATAACTTTTCTTTTAACTATTATTGAAGTAACAAAAATATATATTTTTAAAAAACCTTCGAATAAAAAGAAATTGATTTCCCGCCACAATCTTAATATAAAAGAACGATCTTATCAAATTTAGATTCTATGGAAAAATTCTTGGGGAAAACCCCTTTATTATGTAATAGGTATATAAAGAGGTGGAGGTGAGGTCAGACAACTCAGCGGCGCCACTAACGAAAAACATAATGTCATATATGCATATTTTATTGCTATATTTTACCAAAAAATAAATTTTTTGCGCTAGTAGTTTTCGAGAAAACAGGGTGGCGCTAGCTTGCTGGAAACTCAGCAGCGCCCTCTAAAAAAATCAGTAAAAAAATCATCAAATTTAAAAAAAGGCTAGGTTAGATTAATTTGCTATTTTTTGCTTTCCAATTTTATATAAAACACTTTTGTAAAATCGACCCTTATTTTAAAAAGCAACTCCCTGTGCTGTAAACACGTATTTTGAAGAAAGAAACTATCATGATGGAAAATGCTTACAAACTATTAACGCGGTATTTTTAAAGCATAACTAAAGAGCAAAATTATTTTTCATCCCTAATATTTACAAAAAAAATGCTGTATTTGTATCCGAATACAACCCTGCAGATTGCTGCCAAAAATTATATACATTAACTGTTGGGACTTTTGTCCTCTTGATTTTTCTGCTCTTTTATTATTTTTCAATGTCATATCAATCGCTTTTGTAAAATTAACCCTTATATAAAAAAAAAACAATACCATGTAATGAAAACGCGTATTGAAAACAATTCGATATTTACATAAATGAAACTTACTTATATAATAGTAACATGGTACTTTCGAGCGCAATTACTTTTCACCCCTAGTCGTTAAAAAATAACCGCCGTAATGTATATTATTTTCGAGTCTATGTGTGTATATTAAAAAAATACAATTTACCTTTAACGATGCATCTTTTCATGCCTTTAATCAACTTCCACCGCAACAATTAGGTCTATTAAGCAAATAGTCTATCCACAAACGAAATTCAAATTTCGAGTGGAGGTGCTGGCTTGAATCAAGCCAAGCACCTTCACTATTTAAATATTTAAAGAAAAAAAATCAAATACGTTAGAATTTTGGGATTTTTTGGGCTCTTGAACGCAACAAAGCAACCCATTTCCAAAAACCACGCATTTTACAAAATAAAACTAGCCCCTATATAAAAACTCAAATTCGAAAAGATCAAAGAACACCAGAATTTTGGGTTTATTTTAGGCTTCCGCATGACGAAAAAATCCAAAAACTGCCGCCGTTTAAGAAAACAGCCCCTTGCGAAAAATAAAAACGGCAAAACACAAAATGCACCAGATTTTGTGCTTACTTTAAGCTCTTAAATGCACCAAATAAAATTTCAGAAAAACCACCGCTATGTACAAAAACACCAACCCATTAGCAAAAACTTAAAACCCGATGTTAGCATTTTTGAAGAGCCCAAAAGTCAGAGACTCCATTGACGGTGGAAGGCTGTCGAAAAGATGTTTTTACAATTTCATATCTACGTCGTAGAGAGGGGTTGTCTTTAGAGATTGAGGGCATGAGTCCAGAAATCGGATTGGGTTTTTTTAGGAGCCCAAAAACCAGAGACTCCAATGCCACTGGAAAACTCTCAAAAAGATTATTTTTTGATAAAGTCATACATAGGTAGTAGAGAGTGGTTGATTTTAGACGTTAAGGGCTGAAGCTGAACAATTCGAGTGGGAATTTTCGAGGAGCCAAAAAATCAGAGACTGAGAGTTTGTTTTTGTTCCTGATTTTGTTATTTTTTATCATAATTCTGACCGGTTTTGTGCCTTTCTGAAAAACTTGTGGTCTTCAACAGACATCATTATAAATTTCGCGCTGCCCCTCAGGTAGTGTGTTTGTTTTGTCCACGCTTGATGCGCTGTGTTCATGTGTCTGTGTGTGTGAGGTGACAGTTAACATCGATCGCTTTTATCACCAACATCGAAAGTAGCTACTATTTACCAAAATGGGTGGCAATTCAGAAGTTGTGAATCTATTAAACTCCATTAAAGCAAACACAGAGGAAAACAAAAAGAACATCAAACTTCTTAAAACTGACACAGCTCAATTGAAGTCCGATTATGATGCTCGAAAGATCGAATTTAGCACATCCAAAGCACAGTACAAAAAGCTGAAAGAAAGTCATGAGGAATTAAGAGCAAAAGTGTGGGTCACTCAAGTGACAGGTTGACTTTCTTCAGCGACAAGCCCGCTCCTGCAATGTTTTGATTCACAACCTATCGGAAGACGAGGAATCTAACGGTGACCTCTTCTCATTTGCTCTCAATATTCCCACTAGAGTTGGTCTATCACTTAATGAGTCGAACATTGACTCCATTTATCACCTGGGGAGGACAGAAGGCAGTAGGCTTGTCCTGGTGCGTTTCGGTTCTAGCAGATGGAAGCAGGAGGTTCTCAAAAAACGCGCAACTTTCAATGATTTGAATCTTTCTGTCACACTTTACAGATCGCCAGAGGAAAGACAAAAACCTTATACCATACTGCCACCAAGTTAAAAAATGCGGGTATTAATGTTTTTGTTGGGTAGCAGTATTATGCTGGAGGATCGTCAGATCTCTCCCCCGGAGGTCGTATCCCTCCTAATTGAAAAGGGAAATGAGCAAATTTCCACCGAAAGACACTCCACGTCAAGAAGCAAATCCAAAAACAAGAGCAAAGCGCATAAAGGATAGATCTAATAGCTCAATGGACTCCTTTATTGGAATAATTCCTTCAAAGCCAGAGAAGCCACAGTCTCAGAGTCAAAAACCTACTAGGCCTGGTAAGGCTTAGCAACTTGCAGCAAAAACAAGTCGCTAATCAGGATGTCATATCTCAATCTCCTAAGGGCAGAAATATTCGCATCTTTTTCTGAAATACTCACGGCCTTTCCAATTTTCCTGATATCGCAAACTACGTACTCACCTCGGACATCATCAGCCTGTGCAAGACATGGGTAACTTCACAGAATTTAGAATCCCCTGTTTGGATCCCTGATCATCTTGCTATTGTAAGTAGTACATAGCGTTCTGCTAGAGTCGGTCGCCCTAGTTGGGGTTTAGCAATTTTTATAAACAAAGCTGTATTCAATTTCGAAATTTTATTAATTTCTCCTACATGTATTTTTTTTAATGTTGGCGGAGGGCATTTCAATTTATTGTGGATAATGTTTATTTTAAACCACATATGGATGCTAAGCTGTTCGAGCAGACTTTTGAGGAGGTCCTTTCCGTTATTATATCCGGTTAGCCAGATATACCAATATTTTTAGGAGGTGATTTTAATGCTCGTATCGACAACCTGAATAATCTGGAAGGGTCATTCCTCCCCGAAAATTCTGCATCATTGTATAAGCGAAGATCATTGGACTCTAAGATCAACGCAAGGTTTCTAAGATTCTTGTTAATATTGTTGGAGTTCATGGGTATTACACACCCACGCAGAAACAAACAAATACAGTCTCAGGGACGTACAACTATGAGACTATAGCTTCACGTTTTTGACCTGAACTTTTGACTGGACCTTCAACTCTCGCCTAAACGCAAGGATTCTTTAGTATGGTGTCAGCCATCGAGACGGCATCCGCAATTCACCAAGCAATTACAGAATTTTATCTTGTTTAATATCTTTTCATTTTATACTGTTTCCTTTCATTGATTTCTACTTAGTTTACTCACTGGATTACAGATATTTGATTCCACCGGTTTTTTGTGTAAAGTTCAATAAATAGAACAATTGAACGGAGACAATCTTTTACTCTTTATTATCCAACATGTTATGAGGCCCATTCTCTAGTGTGTAAAACTAAAGTGTTATGAGGAACAATGAACAATCTGAAAGAAAAACAGTGTATAAAACTAAAGCGTTTATAAAGTACAGTAAACAGTGTGAAAGCAAGAGAAACAGTGTGTGAAATTAAGTGCCTTGTGAAAGCATAATAAGTGAATCAAGGCTACAAAAATGGCTGATTTTATGTGTACAGTAGTGCAAAAGTTAAATGGTGATAACTACTCAATATGGAGTCAGAAAATGGAATTGTAGCTCATTAGAGAAGATTTGTTGGATGTTATAAAGGAACCCGTTCCAACTCCAGTTGATTCAGCCTGGACCAAGAAAGACGATTCGGCGCGTGCTACTATCGGTTTGCTTATCGAGGATAATCAGCTTGTGTATATACAGGGTGTGGAAACCGCGAAAACCGCCTAGACAAAGCTTCAAGGGCACCACCAAAAGGCATCGATATCAAATGTAATCCATTTATATAAAAGGGTATTCAAGTTGCGATTGCCTGAAGGTGGTGATATGGAGGAACACTTGTCGGAGTTGTTGACTCTTATCAACAAGCTGACTGCATTAGGTAAAGTACTGAAGGACAAATTAAAGGCATCGTTACTTCTGAGCAGTTTGCCGGAGTCATACAGTACACTGATAACCAGTTTAGAAAGTCGATGCGTAGATGATTTTACTCTGGATTTGGTGAAAAGTAGATTAATCGACGAATATAGGAGACGAAAAGAAAATCAAGCCACAGGAAATTGCCGTGAGACAGCTCTAAAGTTAATCTACAAAAGTAATCATAAAGGAAATCAAGAAAAGAAAGAAAAAACATGCTTTTTCTTCTGTTATATGTATAAAACTTGGAAATCAAAGCAGCAGAATAAAGACAAAGCCAACCAAGTTTCTGAGCAGCTAAAGCCTTCAGATGATGTCTGTTTTATGTTGAGGAAAACTAAGGAGCCATCCGAGACGTTCTTTGGGAAGGCACATTTAAGCGTGAATTTAAAGCAGGATAGTAAGAATTCTTGGCACGTTGATTCAGGGGCGACGAGCCATATGACCACTTCGAAGGAAATTCTCTCAAATTTCGACCCGAGTGTTAAAGGCCATGTTCTATTAGCAGAGGACAACATCAAAAGTGAAGTGAAAGGCATGAGCTCGGGCGTCATTAAGTGTATTGTCGACGGCTAAACAAGGGAGATTCCGGTACCGAACGTGCTTTATGTGCCATCTCTAAGTTCAAATCTTCATCCGTAAAGAGGCTCACAAAAGATGGGTACAGCTTAAATTTCCAGGATGACAGTTGTAAAGTGATTAAGGACGGGAAAGTGCAGGCTATTGCGTGCCTAGAGCGGAACACTCAGGGATTATACGAAGTGCAAACAGATGTCGACAGGGCCTGATCTTCAATAAGCACTGAAGAGCACAGAGAGAAATGCCAGCATACCTGGCACAGGCGTTTTGGACACCGAGATCTTAATGCAATTAAGGACTTAGCAAAAAAAGAGCTGGCCATCGGAATCGACATAAAAGACTGCGGTATACGACAGATATGTGAGTGTTGCATAAAAGGGAAGATGCCAATACGGATGTTTGCGGACCTATGCAAACCATGACACCTGGTAAGAAAAGGTATTTAATTACTACAATTAATAATTATTCAAGATACACTACAGCCCATTTTATGGAAACAAAAGATGAAGCGGCAACTCACATTAAACAGTTTGTGTAAATGGCAAAAACTCAATTTAATGAGACATCTGAGTGTATAAGATCAGACAGTGGAAGGAAGAACCTAAATAAGGATCTGCAAAAATACTTGAAGAATGAAGGAATTAAAATACAGTATACAGCCGCGTACTCACCTCAGCAAAACGGGGTCGCCGAGAGGAAAAACAGATCATTGTCAGAGATGGGAAGATGCATGCTCCTCGATGCACATCTCGACAAAAAGTATTGGGCGGAAGCGGTTAACACGGCGAATTTTTTACAGAATCGCTTACCAACAATGGCTAAAAAAATTACTCCTTATGAGTTAATGTATTCACAGAAACGAGACGTGAGGAATTTGCACATTTTCGGATGCGATGCATATGCTCAGATTACTAAGGAGTAACGAAATTATATTTGACATCGAATAAGATTAAAGAAGATATTCAAGAGAGCAGAAGCAAAGAAGATCTGTCTAACGTGTCAAATGATTCAATTAATGAGGACACAGTTTCAAGCAGCCAGGATCTACAGGAATATAAAGGAAGCACTATCAGGACCCGAGAAGGAAGAGTGGAGAAAGGCAATGAATGAGAAAATAAATTCTCTATTGACAAACGAAACATGGGACATCGTGCCAGCACCAGATGGAAGGGATATTGTCACCTGCAAGTGGATTTTCAAGACGAAGCGGAACGAATATGGAGAGGTCACCAGGTATAAACCGAGACTTGTGGCTCGGGGATTCTCTCAGAAATACGGCACGGATTATAACGAGGTTTTTGCACCTGTCATGAGGCAGACAACTTTTAAGGTACTCCTAGCCATAGTATTTATGATGCTTTTTTTTATGATGATTTTTTAATCTCTTCAAAAAGCATTGAAAGAATCAATGAAACAGCTGATTTTTTAAGGCAACAGTTTCATTTGGTAGATTTGGGTATTTTGCAACGGTATATTGGTATTGAAGTAAGAAGAAATGAATATGGTTTCTATTGTATAAAAAGTCACAGTATATAGAAACTATCTTACATCAATTCGGACTGTTCCACGATGGAACGCAGTAAAAAATATCAGCAATTAATTGGTGCACTATTGTATATAGCCGCTAATACCGAGCAAAGATTCCCATATATCTGAGCCAAAATATATGCATTAGTGTTGCATAAAAAGGGTGATAAATCTGATCCTCCTAATTACCGGGGAATTGCCCTTATTAATAGTATTACCAAGATCTTCTCTCAGATCCTGTTGACGAGACTGACTGCGTGGGTCAACGAGGTTAAACATTCTTCCAGAAAATCAGGCTGGTTTCAAGGCCTGGTAAACCATTGCCACCTATGGAGCAAAGTTCTAAGAATAGGCATGACCACTAAACTTCTACGAATTATAAGAAATCTTTATGATAAAGCTAACATGTCTATTTGCCCTGGCGAGGGTTTGACTTGGTCTGTGAAGGTAACTTGTGGGGTGCTTCAAGTTGAGATCCTTATTCCTCTCTTTTTTGCACTTTTCATACATGATCTAGAAGAGTACTTACGAAATCACGGTATGCATGGAATTTCAATAGATCACTTATGTGACGTTATCCTACTTGCTTATTCTGATGAGATAGCCATGTTCGCTTATGCCCAGACTGACTTACAAGCAAAAATTAACCTTATCGCCCAAAACAGTATAAGCAATTTTTTAACGGTCAACGAAGCAAAATCAAAAATTATGGTATACCACAAAAATCGGCCATGTGAATGCAAATTCTTCTACGCACAGACTCGGCTGGAGGTAGTAAGCGAATTTGTCTATCTCGGAATCATCACATCAGACTTGGGTCTGTTTTATTAAGAGTTTATAAAAAGAATGTCTGTCGCGAATATTGATCTGGGTTCTGTGTCAAGAATTTTATTTACATCGAAATCTAATACCTGACAAACTAAGACTACCCTTTTTCGTAGCCTCACGGTTAGTCTTCTTTTTTACGCAATAGAATTCTGGAGAATAAGGTACTTTGATTCGGTCGAGAAATTATAGACCTCTTTCTATAATAAAATATTAGGCTTACCAACATAGACGCCGAATTTTGCTCTCCGCTTAGAGACAAGTATGTTTCAGTTAGCTTATGATATATTTAAGTCAGCGCTAAGATGGTTGTCCAGGTTGCTGGGTAAGTCTGATGATAGTATCCTAAAAGATGTTTTCTTAAATTGAAGGCAATGCCCCTAAAACCTGATTGCAACCCGAAGTAAAACTGGGTTGTCCAATTCAAAAATATATTCACTCTAAGTAACTCGGAGCAAATGTGGCTTGACTTGGATTCTGCGTCGCTCGTTGAAAATATGGGTTTTTTTCTAACTAACTTTTCTGATATTCTCTGACTTTCCAACTATGAAAGATCCCTCCATTCAAGTAGTCTCCAAGTTTTCTCACATCTTAAACTCTATCGCGACTTTCAATCATATATGCATCTTAGATTACCTGTTTATATAACTTCTATTATTATTCAACTTAAGACTTCTGGCTCTATCAGCGGTTCCATACGTTTTGAAGAATCTCTGTTAGTAACAGAGGACCTTTGTCATTTGCATATAAATAGCTTTATCAATAGGCAGTATTGTCTAAATCTTTTAAACTCTAATAGTCCACACGAGCTGCGCAAAATTGCATTGTACGTCTGCCAGTTTCTACAAATAGGAACATTTGAACCGCTGGCGACCAAAAGGGGACACGGCCGGATTCAGCCTGAGAAGTATTGTCCTGAGTGTCAATATTAAAAATCTTTCTAATTTCAATTTTAAAGACTGACACTTGTAGAGAATTTCAAGGCGCATCTTTTTTTCCACTTGCAAAAATGTATAGGTTTTGTAGTTTTTGAGGTAATTGGTAAAAAGTGGATTTTTTGAAAACGAATAATTCCAATCTTTTTTCACTTGAACTCGCGCTAATTTAGCCAATTTTCATCATTTTCCGATTTCCTCAATACAAAGTACGTGTTTAAGTCTTCTGAAACTATCTAAGTAAGAAAAACGAGAATATTGTAATAAACGAAAAAGTTATTAATTTTTTTTTTGAGGCAAGGTAAAAATCATGAATTTTAACCTTTAAACGCCTCGTTTCGCGAACGAATTTTAAGCCACGGGAAGCTTTCCAAGCGGTAATCTTGACGCTGCCCAAAAATGTGACTGGCCGGCTACGTAAGCGCTGCAGCGAACGAGGTGAAGGTCAAGTCAATATTACCAAAACAAATGCACAGCAGTAACTCCAGATATTATCATTAAAATAATTTATTTATTAAAAATTTAACATATAATATTATGCATATTATTGAACAAGAATAAATTAATCAAACAATATTTTATTAGAAACTACTTTTA
>JAAAKG020215690.1:0-22120 GCA_010014905.2 Druon quercuslanigerum
AAATATTTTATAGGGACTCAATAGGTTTAACAAAAATTTCAGGAATTTAAAAGATTTACCAAAGATTCAAAAGATTTTAAAAAGGCGACTATATCAGATTTTAAATATTTTAAAAGATTTCAGAAAAACTTCAAAAATTCAAAACTAGTTTAAGTACTTCAGATTTCCAAATTTTTAAAAATATTTCAAGCATTTCAAACGGTTTCAAAATACACCGAACTCTCGGTTTTACTCCAGTTTCTTAGATATTCTGAAAGTGGCCTTGGCCACAAATCGAGAGGCTCCAACTTAAACAGTCAGGGCCATCTGAACCGTTTTCAATTGAAATAAATAATATTGCGCAATCTCTGCATGTGAGTACCTCTTGCGCCTTTCCACTGCGCTGCTAGTGCTTCTGACAAGAGTCAGGCCAACAGTTCTAGGAAGGCCAAGACCGCGGGGACAGAATCCAAGATTTGAGTGTATTTGAAAGGTTTGAAATGTTCTCAAAAAGATTGCAAAGATTTCTAACGGTTTGAAAAGACACCACAAATATTTCAGAAATATTTCAAATTTTTCAAATATTTCACAAGGATTCAAAAGATTTCAAGAAGGAGTGTTCATCTTATTTCGAAGATTTTGAAAGATTTTAAACAATTTCAGAAGGTTTCAAAGTATTTAGGACGAATTCAAAAGATTTCACAAATATTTGCAACATTTTAAAAGGTTTCAAACTATTTAAAAAAATTTCAAACATTTTAAATATTTCAAAGATTTCAAACTGTTTTAAAAGATTTAAAAATATTTTCACAAAGATGACGAAGATTTTAGAAAGATTACAAATATTTTAAAATATTTCAGAAACGTTTCAAAAGTTGTAAAAGGCTCTAAAAGATTTAAAAATAAAATAAAAGAATTCAAGGCTTTCACTAACTTCATACAGATTTCAAAGATCTTACAATCTTTTTAAAAAGATTTCATTTTTTAAATTAATTATAACCTATTCCAGTTTTGAATCAAATCTGTATTCTGAATTAAAAATTAGCTAATTACAATATTTTGCGTGTAAAACTTGGTTGTTATGCTTGGATTAGAATTTTCAAAAAACTTTTTACACAAAAACTATTGAAATAAACCAATTTTTCACTCCGCATACAGATTTGATTCAAAACAGGAATAGGCCCGAATTATATAAAAAAAAATATAATTGAAGTATTTATGGAATAAAATAAGGCAATTCAATTTTGAGGTTGTTCTTAAGTGACAATTTGAAAAATATTGTCGAATTCTAGAATAACTTTAAAGTGGAATTTTTAATAGTAAGTAATTTATTAATAATTTCTACTATTAAAATATTTAATAAAATTCAAAAATACAGAAATCATTGATAAAAAAAACTCAACGTCTTATTTTATGTTTATATACCAAAATAATATTTAATTATTTTACATTACAAAAAAGGAAACCTGGAAAACTTGGAAAATATTTTGAATGTTGTTCCTAAGAATCGCTAGACAAACTGTTAGTTCATTGAATGATTTACAGTACATGTAATTTGTTTTAAAATCTATCGAAAACACCAGCAGCCCTAAATTTATAAAACCATTTAATTTTCATTTCTTGTTAGAAGCTTTTCCTGGACATATCGAATTTCGCCCTTTTCTAGATGTCACAGTGGATGGATTTGGTATGTACTGTTCAAAATAGTCCAAGCTCTAGAACCTGTATTTCTCGACGGATTTGAAAGTGCTCTTTTTCAGAAACGCATATTTTTATATGCAATAATAAATAAAAAAATATACTTAAAAAATTGGCAATTTTTTAAATGTTTTTTTATCTCTAAATATATTATTTAATTAAACTCTCTGTTGACAAGAATTAATAAAGATGGACTTAAAGACATAAAGACTAATAAATATAATTTCTTTGTAGATGTTTTTTGTAAACAAACATTATTATATACTAAGATTGTTGTAATTTATTATTGAAATGGTATTTGGTGGCGAAAAAATGACATTAGGTGAAAATTGGGAAACAATTTATAAAGTTATAAGCAATTTATTAATCTGTTAAGACCAGATGCCATTTAAATAATAAATCATAACTATGTTAGTAAACAAATATTTGCCTACAACAAAATGGTAAATTTGAGTATTAGTTTTAAAAGATTGTTTTTTACAATAAAATATTTAATACATTTTTTATGTTCTTTTTAATTTGTCTCCATCAATTTTGATCAGTATTTCAAAAAGTATCAAAAGTTATATAATACTTTTTTATATTTTTAAAAATTACCCTTTAATGTTACATTCTTATTTATAACCTTTTTTTTAAATTTATTTTGCGAAAGAAAACAATAATTTTTCTTTTAAATCGTCTGTTTTAAGAAATAATATTTGTGTTCTCCCATTCGCCTAATCATAATACTCTGAAATAAATTTCACTGTGTTTATCCATGTTGAGTAGCTTAAAATTTCGTTTGAAAAATATTTACGCAGATTTATTCTTTTTTGTTATAAGTATCATTTATATATGATACATAAATTTAAAATTCAATATTCTCTGATCTAAAAAATATTAAATATTGTTACTGACTACTTTTGAACCATTTTTGAGAATAAAAAAGACTGTCGGGGTATTTTAAGCATTATAAATATTGTATTTGTTATGGATTACAATAAATCTGAAAATAATGCTTTTAAAATCAAATTATTAGAAAACCTTATCATACTGAAACTTTTATGTTATAATATTTCTATTTAAAATTTGATATATATATATATATATATATATATATGTGTAGTTAATTTCTTTCATTATTTGTAAGAAGAAGATACAATAAAAAACAATATACAAGACAAATTTATAAAGAGGCTCATATTGTTTTAGTTTTACAAATGAAGTAATAAATGAGCTTTACATATTAAAAAAAAAGATTTCAAGTTTGTCAGCCTACTTCTCACCAATTATAACCCGAGAAAAATTGTGGATTTATGTTTCTAAGAACTCTGGAAAACCTGGCAGTCAATTAAATTTAATTGAAAATTCAATTTTTCGGATATTTGGCCGCTTTCGACAGCCCGAAATTTTCTAATTCACCTAAAATAGGAAAATTAATGAATTTGTTTATTTGGGATAGTTTTTTCTATCAAATGAATCGCAAAATTTTACCGTATAAATTCTGCATAGATGTTTAATTTATAGCTTTTAACAAAATTCAAGTGCAAATTTGACATGCCTAAGCATTTTCATTCTCATATTTTGGTGCAATCAAGGAGAAGTTTAATGAAATATAATTGAATAATAATTAAACTAAATAAACAAGAGATACGTGCCAAAAATGCAAAATTTGAATCTTCTGAAAAAGCCTATATTCAAAGGAAGTGTGCAATCTAAAAATTAGAAAGTAGGTGCTCAGCATGAATAAAGTTGTTTAAATACCGTGGCCAAGACATGTGTCAAAACATTTCTAACGTAAGCGTCACTCAGATCATTTTTTATCTGAGAGGTGAATCGTGCCAGGTTTTTTATTAACTGAAAGCCAAAGTGCAGGAGATAAAATAGGAATTCAATGCATAGGGGGAAAATAGTATCAGTCCAGTTTTATTTTTATGCTTTTTTATTTTTTTATAATAGGTATAATTCAAGCACAAAACACTACTATTATATTATTACAAAATCAGGAGCAGACTTGAAAAATTCTGACTTCTTCCGGAGTGATAATGTTTAATAATAATAATAATATTACTGGGAAGCAAAGTAACTACAAACTACCAGATTTTAATAAAGATATCTTTATTGGAAAAGGTGATTTTCAAAAAAGCTTTAAAAACTAATTTATATCCACTACTGTCAATCTCAAGCTTCTACTTGTGTTTTGAGATGCTCTCAAAATATTTATGAGATGTCTTTGCTCACCGGAAGAAGTCTTGATTGGGAGTCAAGAGGCATCAACGGTGTTTCCGGACTCGGTCTCGAGGTGTAATATGCGGCAACTCCCGCAAGAACTAGAGCACCTGCTGCGCCTCCCAGATAAGGCAAATAGTCTTCAACGTAAGACTGTAACACTTTTGTTTCACATTTATTTTTACTAAATTATCCTTTTTCATTATTTTGACGATTGAGACCAAATGGGAGGGAAAAAATCCCCGATAGCACACTGCAGACTTGCAAACATCGTTCCCCAAATTTGTAGCAATATCAAGACAACCCTACAGTTATTTTGAGGCTGCTGCAAGTTTGATAAAAAAAGTGCTTGAATCTTTCACATCAAGGATATTTTGAAGTTGCTGCAAGTTTGTTGCAACGTTAACTGCTATCGAGGAAGTAAATGAAAAATATGTACTCGGAGGATTAACCAATGTTGCAAATTAATTTTGGATGCACCAAGAGTATAAATTAAATTATGCACTGACTTTTTAAAATAATTCCTAAATCCTAAATCGAGTTATGTTGATGTTGCACAAAGAAAGATACTAGTTATGGCTACAGAAAAAAATACACATATTACTTTTAAAGTAAACTAATATGCTTCTAATAACTATCGAAGTTCTTTTTCATAAATGGAAAGTTTGGTCAATTATTATTTCTATAAACTAAAACAAACCTGATTATTTGCTTTAGTATTCTTTTATGAAAGGCGCGCTCGGCTTTCGGGATTTTTATTTTCTAATATTAAAAACATGAACAATTCAAAAATCCATAATAGCTAATTTTTAAATAATAACTGTTTAAAAAAACTTGAAACGATTTAAAGTAATTTCTAAAAATAATATATATGGTAGAATATTGGTTGCTAGATGCATGCTCGGAAAGAAGAAAAATCCTTTTTTTGTTTAGGTGCTATTTTAAAGTTATGACGAAATGGGTTACACTTCACAATCGACGGATGTTTTGTAGAACTTTAAAACCTTTAAATAGTAACAAATGTAAAGTAAAGGTAGCAGTCAAATTTTTAATAAAAATATTTCAAGGTGACGTCTAAAAACAGAAACAAAATTTGTTATGTTAACAAACATTTTTCCAGGTCATTCGATTTAAAAAATTTAAACTTTTAATCCTGACCCTTTTTCAATTTAAGCTTTAAACACTTTAAGACAACATTAAAGTATAAGAATTCTTCTAAATTCAAATTATTGCAAATTAAAATAAAGAATAGTTTAATTATTAAATTGATTAAACTTTCAATATCATAAAATTAAAAAATAGTAGCCATTTAATTTATGGGCCATTATTTCTCAACTACCATTTCTTTTAGTAATTCATAAGTATGTTATAATACCAACATTTTAAAAGTTGTTAGTAGAAAAACCTTTCCAATCACTTTAAATATTACCAATTCATTATCACATGAAATTATTTTGAGTTTGAAGAGGTAAATTTTTTCATTTGCAATCTTTTCTAAATCGGAAAAGGGAAACTGTTTAGTTGTAAGATTTTTATTCAAATGCAAAACAGGAAATTTTAATATTTAATTTTTTTCTGATTGGAAAAGAGAATTTTGGTTTTTAATTTATTTATCTATTGGAATAGAATATTGTATATTTTTAACATTTGTATTCAGATAGAAGAAAGAGAACTTTGGGTTATATATATTTTTTTATTTGGAAGATGGACATTATTTATTTTAAATATTTTTATTCTGTTGGAAAGGAGGTAATTTTGTTTTTATTTTTGTTCTGAGTTAGAACAGGGACTTTTTTCTTTTTAACACTGTCAGTGAGTTGTACGGGGTCAAATTTTGTATTTTTAACATTTGTCTTGGAATGAAAGGGAGGAATTTTGTGGCTCAATTTATGAGTTATGAGTTACATCATTTCTAAAAATATTTCAAAATTATATACTATTTCAAAGTAAAACATTAAAATTTTTACAGTTTAAAAGTAGCAGCCTACAACATTGTGCATTTTGAAATAGGAAAAACAAAGTTGTTTACAAAAACTGAACAACTTAAATATAATACCCGGTAAAATGTAATAAGTCTAAAAAACCATTGAATACTGAAAAATTTTCATTATCCTTATCTGTTCTATTATACTAAGATAACAGAATTATACATTTAGGTAACGTTCCTGATTAAGTATTAAAAAATATATAAACAAAAAAAATATATCTTAAAATTTAATAAAATACAATTTAATGCTAAAAATTATAATTTTGAATCATAGAAAGTATTATCAACTATATATTATACCATGGGTTATCAAGTGATACGCAAAGTGAGTCGATAGATCTTTCTAAACTAAAACATTAGATTTATGTATGAAAAAAATGCAGTGCCATTTTCAATGAATTGAGTTAAAGAATTTGGAATTGTAAATTAATTAGTTCTGAAAACGTTGGAAATGAATTGAAAACTTTAAAACTAATACAAATTTTTTAAACTTTGTTTAAAAATTGCAAAATTCTTAAATTAGGATCCTGAAACTAAGTCGCTAAAAATAATTTATTTTCAAACTGTATAACACGATTTTTAAAATTTAATCATTTTAATCTAAAGTGCAACATTTATAACTTGAAAATCAGCAATAAAGCAGTTTCCGCACAAGGGGCAATATCTTAATGTTGCTTAATGTGGAATAATAATTTTAAATCTAGATTTTTAGCATAAAAACACTTTTAACCCAGGATGAATGTTTTTCAATTTTGACAAATTGTTTCACTAAATTAATTTTTTTTCGAAATTTCTTTTAATGTTTTGTTTTCAGTCTATTTCTTCGTATCATTGGTTAATTATTTAATTACTTCTACTGTTGTATACAAAAATAATGCAAAGAAATGTTAATTTAGCCTATTTTAACATATTTAATAAAAATCAATTTCTTTTCTGATAATTTAAATACGAAATAACATTTATGCTAAATCGAAAATGAAATGTTTCTAAGAATCAATTCTGTGTTGAAAATCGTTGGAAATTTTTCGCGGAAAATAATGATTGAAAAAGGCAGAGACACCTAGAAAATTATTTGTAGTCTCGGCTAGCCAATGTTGGCGATACAACGATCGGTAAAGCAGATATCAGACGATAATTGAAACCCTTCTAGAAGGGTTAAAAATAGCAGAGAACAGTACAGTTAGGGAGTAAAATTCACCCTTCAGTAATTGTCGTGCTTCAGTACAAAAAAAACTGGTATTATTTCTCGCTAGAAGAGGATTAAAAACACGAACGGGTAGTTTTTTTCCCATTTCCAATATAAATAGTTGGATCAATATTTCATTGAACTGTTTAAATGCTCAAAGAAGGATTAAAAATTTGATGATGAAAATAATGTTAAAAAAAATAAAATTCATGAACAGTGTGAAAATATAACGAAATTGCCGGCTATTTTTCCCGAAATTTTGGTACAAATAGAACCATTTTCGGGTCCCGCTATTAGCACAAAAAAATCCGGGTAATCGGACCAAAATTTCTGTATCCGTAGCCACAGCCTATTATATATATATAAATTTTTCTTAACATTTCAGTTGTTCAATTATTTTAAATCCAAACGTTTTACGATAATTTTATTTTTATTTAATAATTTATTTATTAAAAACACTTGCATGCCTCGGACTTACCACACTTTTGCCACTATTTGATAATTTTTTTTTAACGATGACAATATTTTGCTACTATTTCGAAAAAAATACACTAAAGATACTATTTTCTGATGGTGGCCCAGTAATGCCAGAATTTCACAATTTCACAATTTGTAAAAAAATTTCAGAAAATTTGGATCACGTACTTCCTTTCATTAGCCTTTGTAAAATTTAACTAAAGTTTATCCGCGAATTTATTCATGGGACATTCGAAAATAACATTAAATAAAAAACAATTGAATTGAACCCAAAAGGACGAATTTCTAACAAAATACTTAAATCCTCGACCAAAACAGATTCATTTTCAATCAAACAGTTGCACTTTTAATCGAAAACTTTCTACCAAAAGAAATGAATTTCCATTTCAAAAACATGAATTTTGAACAAAAAAGATTTTTTAATCAATAAGGGGAAAAATCATATTTTCAACCAAAACAATGATATTTCAACCAAGAAGAATAATTTTCACAACAAAAAATAATTCTCAACAAAATACATCAATTTTCAACTAAATAGATTGAACAATTGATGACAAGCAAAAAGAATTTTCTATAAAACCGTATAATTTTGTACCAAATAGTTGAATTTTAAACAAAATAACAATTGATTCTAAACGAAGAAAAAACTACTTTTCAACCAAAATTATTAATCGTATACCACAAGAATAAAATTTTAAGAAAGTAGTTGAACTTTCAACCAAGTGGTTAAGTTTCCAACCTAAGGAGTTGAATTTTCAACAAAAAATGTTGTAATTGATATTTTGGCAAACAATATTTCAATGTAAAATTAAAAACAGTTAGATTTAAACAACAAAGACGAATTTTCAAAAAATACTTACATCTTTAACTAAACAGGATGAAATTTAAATAAAAAAAGATGAATTTTAATTGCAAAAAATTATTGTTTAATTAAATATTACAATTTTCAACCCAAAAAAAGAATTTAAAAAAACATTAATTTACAACCAAGTATTTAAATTTTTATGTCAAAAATTTTAATTTTCTAGCCGAAACTTCGACTTATTTACAAAACAGTTTAATTTTTAACACTAAAGTGTGAATTTTCAACAAGAGATGAGTTTTCAATAAAATAATTGATTTACCAATAAAAAAATTCATAATCAAGAAAAAAAACAAATTTCAATCAAATTGTTGAATTTTTAACCAAGAAGTATGACTTTTTAACTAAATTGTTGAAATTTCAACAAAATAATTTTATTTTTAACCAAAAAATACAATTTTTACTAAAAAAAGATGAGCAAAAAGAATTTTCTATAAAACAGTCTAATTTTGTACCAAATAGTTGCATTTTAAACAAAATAGTTAAATTTTTAGTTCAAAACATTCATTTTAAACGAAGAAAAAACTACGTTTCAACCAAAATTATTTATCTTATAACACAAGAATAAAATTTTAACAAAGTACTTGAACTTTCAACCAAATGGTTAAGTTTCCAACCTAAGAAGTTGAATTTTCAACAAAAAATGTTATAATTGATATTTTGGAAAACAATATTTAAATGAAAAATAAAAAACAGCTGAATTTAAACAACAAAGGCGAATTTTCAAAAAATACTCAAATCTTCAACTAAAAAGGATAAAATTTAAATAAAAAAAGATGAATTTTATTTGCAAAAAATTATTGTTTAATTAAATATTACAATTTTCAACCCAAAAAAAGAGTTTAAAAAAACATTAATTTACAACCAAATATTTAAATTTTTATGTCAAAAATTTTAATTTTCTAGCCGAAACTTCCACTTATTTACAAAGAAGTTTAAAAAATTTATAATCAAGAAAGAAAACAAATTTCAATCAAATTGTTGAATTTTTAACCAAGAAGTATGACTTTTTAACTAAATTGTTGAAATTTCAACAAAATAATTTAATTTTGAACTAAATAATAACATTTTTACTTAAAATAGATGAGTCCTTACCCAGAATTTTAATAGTAGATTTTTTCAATGGAAAAGAAGGAGTTTTCAACAAAAAATAGTTGGATTTTTTTATTCGACTCTATTAGTTCAGTTTGCATTTAAGTGGAAAAATGAGAAAAAGGGGAAAGACTGTGAAACCTGTGATAAATAAATAGGAATTTTGATAATAATTTATAGACTTAAGAATAACATGTTAAATAAACAATAAAGATCATTTTCAATACTAAACCAATTTTATGACACTGTTTTGATACTATTTATTTTTAATTTGTCAGACTATTTACACTATTTTTTTCTCTTAAGTGAGTCCGAGGCCTGCGCTTGTTATAGTTTAAATATTTTATTTTGAAACCCATTACGTATCACTGATTTACTCCAAAGACACGAAAGTCTTAAAAATTGTTTATAAATAGGCCCACCTTGTTCTTCCCTATTCTTAAGTGGTGAAGATACTTTAAAGTCAGCCCGATATTCCATTAATCTGTCTTTTTTTTAATTTGATTAATTTACTCAAAAAAAAACTTGAGCTTAGAAAGTTATTATTCTATAGATCAATTCAATAAAAATAATATGGATTTAAACCAATTAAAAAAATAATTTACAGCAATAAATGTGGAGCATGTCCACAATAAATTTTATCAAAAGAGATCTGTTATTGAGCCCAAAAGTTACATAAGTACTTTTCCCACATTTATTATCTGCAACATTCGCGTCTTAGACAGAATTGATTTTCAATTTGCACCCTAACTTATGGGAAAATAAGTCATTCCCCTTTTTATCCAATTAAAAAATGGGGTGTAATGTCTGCTAACGAGATATATGTGCAAGAAATTGCATGACCTACATTCAGAAATACTGTACAACCAAGTTAAATACAAATAAACATATTTTGATTTTCGTTGCACCCTTCCATATTATTAATATTCATACACAATTTGAATTTATAATCAAGTCTAAAAATCGATTGTTTGTTTATTCTCGATACTTGCAATTCAAAATTATAAATATTCAAAATATTGCAGATTGTCAAAAAAAAAACCTAAAATGATATTTACAATTTCTTTTAAAAATGTGTTATGGTTATTATTTGAAAATAACCACGTGTACCAAAAAAAACTATATAGGTTTTGTTTAAATATATATATAATAAGAGACAGTGAATTTTGGATTTGATAAAATTAGCAAAATCGATATAACTAATGATTTGCAGAAATTTGTTGGATCAATATCACTGCAAGATTTAGTTACACCAATTTCACTTTCCCCGGTTGCAATTCAGAATGCAGGACTCGTCTGACAGTACTGGCCATGACATGCAATAATAAATGATGCGTAAATTATTGTATTACTTACTTGTGGAATTTGTGAGAAAGCAGAAAAAGTTCTTTTTTTTTAAATGAAAACTCGACGAAATTGGTACTCGGTGCGGAAAGTGTTATAATGGGAAAAATTACTGATAAAATGGGAAATAATAGAATGAAACAGGGGTTGTTTTTGACAAGGGCGTCGAAGGTTTCGAAGGCAAGGATGTCACCCGAGAGTGATTTTCAGGCACGAGAAGACGTCGGTCAGGGCCACGGCATGACACTCGTCGTGGACTTGTCCGCTCGCTGCAGATGTTTCCTTTTCACTACGTTCCTGCGGGAGCCCTGACGTCACTTTGCGGTGAATCGATGCCGAGCGCCGCCTCGGTTAGTCTTCACATTTCAACCCTTAAAAGCTACCCTGCCGACGGCAGCCGACGGGTATTACGATTCTTGCCTCATGACTTTAATTGCATTCCCAATCCAATTTTTCCACTGATTCACCTTTATTAGACTCTGTAAAGTACTAGGTATTCTCCTTTATTCCAATTTTTCAATTCCATATAGTATTATCACTTTGGGTTAATTTATTTGAAAAAATAATTGCGTTCTGATTTCGTTGTTTGGGATTCCTGGTTTGGAGAAAATCGATTAATAATTTTTTAAATTGATTTTTTCCGTTTTTTCGTTCTTTAGGTTGTTTCAAGACAGTTTTTAAGAAAAAAGATACTGTATAGTCACTTTTGAAAGGAAAAGGACACTTTAGTCACTTTAATTTATCTTATTTTATATTTCTTTAAGAAAAAAAGGAAAATTTATTTAGTCTGTATGAAATTCTATGGCACGAAAATTCCACTCTCTTCCATCATTTTTTTTTCGTTGCTTAAATGCGAACTGAATTAATAATAACCAATAAGATAATAAAACTATTTTTGGTTGAAAACTCATTCTTTTTGTTTAAAAAATCTAATATTACATTTTTGGTTCGGAATTATTATTTTTTGAATAAAAATTGAATTATTGGTTTGAAAATGTAATTGTTTTATTCAAAATTTAAGTTTTTTTAAAGTAGTTTCTATGGTCCAAAATTCAACTGTTATGTTTGACATTCGTCTTTTTAAATAGAAAATTAATATTATTTGGTAAAAAAGTAATCTTTTTTATTTAAAAATTAACTTATTTATTAACAATTTAACTACCTTTTTTAAAAAATAGTAATTTCGTGTTAAAAATTCAACTGTGTGGTTAAAAATGCAACTTTTTTTTACTGCAGTTTAATCTTTTCTATTAAAAATTCAACTATTTGGTGAAAAATTGAACCTTTTGATGAAAATGTATCTCTTTTAATAGATAATTTTTTTTAAATTCTACTCTTTAGTTGAAATATTTGCTTTCTTCGTAAAAAATTAGCTTTTTTGTTGAACATGTATCTCTTTTCTGATCAAAATGTTATCTTTTTTTGTTCAGAAAAACACCCGTTAGGTTGAAAATTAATCAACAATTTTGGTTAAAAATGAAACAATATTGCTAAAAGTTATTTTTAACTGAAAATTCAACTGTTTAATTTTTAATTGAAAATTTACCTTTTTTAGCAGAAACTTTAACTATTCGGTTGACAATTAATCTTTTGCGGTAGAAAATTACTCTTTTTTAAAAAAATTAATTTTTTGGTTAAAAATTCAAATATTTAGTTCAAAATTCTTCTTTTTATAAAACATTTATTTTTGTTGTTGAAAATTAATGGTTTTGGTCGAAAATTCAAGTTTTTGGTTATAGGCGTGACTCACTCGATGAGAAAGGGGTTATAAAATTTTTAGATTGATCTAGAATTCTCGTTTTATTTATTCAAAAAAATTAATATCTGGATTTTATTGAAAATTTGTCTGGGTAGAAATTTTTTCTTTTTTTAGTAAAAGTGAAAATATATCAGGTTGAACATTGATAATCTGTTTTGTTAGAGGATTCAACTTTTTAAAAATATTTATCTTTTTTTTAATATTAACTATTCCATTGTTTGTCGAGAATTCATATTTTTTATTGAAAATTAAACTATATACTTCGTTAAAAGTTGAACTAGTTTTTTAAAATAAAATTTTTTGGTTGAAGATTTATCATTTTATTGAGAATATTATCTCGTTCCACCATTCCCCTGTCTTCCAACCTTTTTAAAGAATTCCTCTTTTTTTTCTATTTCCAAGAAACTTCTCCATTTTTCTCGTTTTTTTCGTTGCTTAAATGCGAACTGAATTAATACTATCCAATAAGAAAATCAAACTATTTTTGGTTGAAAACTAATTCTTTTTATTTAAAAAATCTAATATTATATTTTCTGTTCGGAATTCATATTTTTTTTTGATAAAAATTGAAATGTTGGTTTAAAAATGTAATTGCTTTATTGAAAATTTAACTTTATTTTAAAAAATAGTTTCTTCGGTCGAAAATTCAACTGTTATGTTGAACATTCGTCTTTTTGAATAGAAAATTCATAATTTTTGGTAAAAAAGTAATCTTTTTTATTTAAAAATTAACTTATTTGTTAAAAATTAAACTGCCTTTAAAAAAATTGTAATTTCGTGTTAAAAATTCAACTTTGTGGTTAAAAATGCATATTTTTTATTGCAGTTTATTCTTTTCTATTAAAAACTCAACTATTTGGTGAAAAATTAATCCTTTTTGAAAATTCGTCTCTTTTTGTTTAAACTGAAACTGCTATTTTATTCTAAATGCAACTGTTTAGGTGCAAATAAATTTTGTTAGCGTTGAAAATTTAGCTATTTACTTGAAAATTATCTTTTTTTTTTAATATTTATTTTTGGGATTAAAATTCATATTTTTTCTAAAGCATTCAACTTTTTAGTTTCAAAAATTAACTCTTTTGATGAAAATATACCTCTTTTGGGTTCAAAATTAATCATCTATTTTGGTTAAAAATTCAACAATATTGCTAAAAGTTACTTTTTAACTGAAAATTATACTGTTTTCTTTTTATTCGAAAATTTCGCTTTTTTTAGTAGAAACTTTAACTATTCGGTTGACAAATAATCTTTCGCTGTAGAAAATTATTCTTCTTGGTTAAAAAATTCATTTTTTGGTTAAAAATTCAAATATTTTGTTGAAAATTCTTCTTTTCATAAAACATTTATTTTCTTCGTTGAACATTAATGGTTTTGGTTGAAAAATCAACTATTTGGTCTTTTGGGTTTTTTTTTACAACATTAAGCCATTTTTCTTTCGGGGTAGGCGTAACTCACTCGGCGGGGAAGGGAGTAGTGTGAGTAAGGGGTTATAGAATTTTTAGATTGATCTAGAATTCTCGTGTTATTTATTCAAAAAAATTAATATCTGCATTTCATTGAAAATTCGTCTCTGGGTAGAAATGTTTTCTTTTTTTATTAAAAGTGTAACTATATCAGGTTGAATATTGATAATCTGTTTTGTTTGAGGATTCAACTTTTTTTTTAATACTTATCTTTTTTTTAAATATTAATTATTCCATTGTTTATTTTTGGTTGAAGATTTATAATCTTATTGAAAATATTATCTCTTTGATTTAAAATTCAACTATTTTGCTAAAAATTTATCTTTTTAGTAAAAAATTAATTTCTTTTTTTTACAAATTCTTCTATTTTATTGAAATCGAAATATTTTTGCTTAAATCTTAGGATTTTTGAAGCAACTTTTATCGACTTGGAAAGGATGACATTTTGGCTTTCAACATTTCTGAATTTAAAAAGGCCTTTTTGGTGTTTAGCTTATAATGAATGGGAAGAGTATAATATTTTCTTTATAATATTTTTAATGAGTTGGAAAGGTGAAAATTAAATTTTTTTAGTCTTTTCTGAATTTTAAGAGAGAAATTATTTTAATTTTAAGATTTTTATGTAGTTAGGAAGGACAACATTTTGATTACTTTTTTTCTGAATTGGAATATACTTTTTTCTATTTATTATTTGTATCAAGTTAAATGGGGGAACTTTACTTTCAATATTTTTCTAATTTGGAAGGGGCTAATTTTTTATTTATAACATTTATATTATCTTTATTGAGTTATAAGGGGAAAATGTCCATTTTCAGTTTTTTATAAATGTTAAGAGAGACATTTATTTGTTTTTAAATTTTGAACGTGTTCGAAGGGAGGAAATTTTGTTTATTTTCGTCTGAATTGGAAGAGAAACATTTTTTATTTTGGAGACTTATTATGTTAAAAAAGTTATATTATGTTCTTTTGAATTGGAAGAGGCCAATTTTTTCTTTTAAAAATTATTATTGAGTGGACGTGTATTATTTTTAACATTTTTGTTATTATAAATTTAAAGGTAGAATTGGTTTTAATTAGGAGCGTTGAAAATGATAGCGCCTATTTATATTTTTAACCCGGAAATCTTTCAACTCTTCAATTTGAAAAAGTTACAAATGTGTAATTTTGTAATTAAACGGCATTTAATTTAAAGAAAATGTATACGCGTACCGAAAAAATCTGAATATTTGTGCCGAAAAAATCTGGTTATTTATATCGAAATGTCGGTACACTTAGCAGCGGCCTAATTTAAAATTCTTCAAAGGGAAAGTGATAAAATCTTCCTGTTTAACAATTGACCAATGGAATAAATAATTTCTGAATCAATAATTTCATAACATTAAATAAAAAAATTTTAAATTTAAAAGAGTTGTAGTATAAGTGCTCGGGGATTCTTTCCTTCGATTAAAACGGACACCCTGCAGTAATATAGTTCTAAAACAAATAACATTTCTGTAACTGTTCCATAATAAAAGTGAAATATATTTTTTTTAAATACCAATTTAAAATTGTGAATAGTGTCAGCAATGTTAGTGAAATTCTATAAACAGTCACTCAGTGAATTTCCACTAATTGAAATAGCCAGAAGTACGTAATTAGACTTGCATTCGACATGCATTTAAGAAAATGGTTTAGAGAACCATAGGCTTTTAAAATAAATTATAAGGGTTTATGCAACCTTGTGGGTTGGAAAATTAATTTCCTGAGTTGTTTCAGAATTAATAGACCGTAGTGCTTTGATTATTACATGAACTAAATATCTATTTCGCTAGAGAAACTCACTGAGAATCAGTAAGATTGCTCTGGTAACTTTTTCTACTAGAAAATCACTGAAAAGTTATTTTTTTTGTGAATTTAATTTATGGCTGCATCAATCTCAAATTATATAGACTTTAAAATATACCTACTTCTCAATTTTGCCTTGTTATTGCAAATTTTAAAATATACGATTTAATTTATTAAGAATTTATTTTTTAAACCACTCACTGGTATTGATTTTGCCTTAGGGTGTTGATGATATTTAAAATATGAAAGACCACAGACATATATTAAATTTTACATCTTAAAAATTGGTCAATTCCAAAGGTAAAAGGTATCTTTAAAATAATTTTTTTTATGATTTAGACTCTACTGAGAAAAATTTTTGTTTGTGCCAGAACTTTTTAAAAAACTTCAAATATATTGATTCTTTCTATTGAAGCAAAACAAATTTTATAGGAAAACAAAAACTGGATGTTTTTTAATTTAGGCAAATATTCTTCGAGTCAATAAAGTATTGTTGATTTTTCAGCAACCAAATTTTTTCGTTATTCCCACCAAAGATTTTTCTTAGTATTTAAGACTGAAAACTGTACTTTTGTAAATCCCTTTTCACACGTTTAAATCTATAAAATTTCACAATATGAAACATTGAAGTAAAAATTAATTGTTTAAATATTATAGGTTGCTTAAAAAATTAATCAAAATTGGCAACACTATCGAATAGTGACGATGTCAAATGCTAAACTTCATGTTATTACAGACACTTTTTAATTTTAATGACTTTCTTCAAATATTAAGATTATTCTTTTTTGGGAAAATAAACCAATTGTTTTTGCACGATGGCAATTTGAAAATAAGTTTTTTTTATAATATAACTTTGCGCTAATCAAATATGCAAAATTCTGCTTGAAAAGTTAAAAAAAGGGAGTGAAAAGAGGAAAATGTTAGTTTGAAATCCTTAAAAAATTAGAGTTCTTCCTTATAAAATGAAATGAGTCACTGAAAAGAAGTTGGCACCCAAACGGAAACTATACGCCTCCTGGCAATCTCTTATCTCTTATTTCCTTCCAAAAAGCAGACTCGGCCTTCAATCGAAAGGTGGAGGCTCGGTCAAGTGGAGGTCTGCTGATAAGAGCTTTTCAGCAGCATCTTCAGGCTCGATCCTCCATTGGTAGTTATTTGAAGATCATAAGGAACCTTCCTCTTAGAAAGAGCCTGAGGCCTCAGTCATTCTTAAATTTCTCTTTCAGCCAGTTCACTCCAGCAATGTCAGTATGCAGGAATCAACTCTAATTCGAAATTGGACCCTAAAATCCCAGTGGTTAACTCTCATCTTTCTGACCTTCTGCCTGTGTTGTCTATGGAAAACCGGATTCTTCTCATCACCAACATCTAGTCTTCTTGCCAAAACTTCAATAAAAGTAGACCTTTCCCTCCCAACATCATCTCTCGTCATACCCCAAAGATTTTTCAACAGAACCCTAAAAAAATTCCCAGAGAAAAATCGCAGAAAACATCATGGATCTCTTTCAAAATATATGCTGCAACTTTATCACCGTCGTCCAGATGCTGATATTGTCAGGGCTCTTCAACCTCGACATATTTCTGGACCACTACAAGAAGGGGGAAGAATTTTGGAGTTTTTTATCCCAGCTACAAAACCTGGAGAAGCTTTGCAAGCTGCTGAATTATTAGGAATTGCTGGGATGATCCTTAGAGTGAGTTCCTTGGATGCTCAAGTTAAAAATGAAATTCAGAGGTGCAGGAGAGATGATACTTGGAGGGGCTTTGATGTGACTAAGGCTGTTTTTACGAGAAATGGAAATATTTTGAGATTATTGGTTAGGGGACAAGTTGAAATTCGACACGGAGGAGAAGGTCCTATTTTGTTGCTGAATTATACGAAACCAAAAAAGAGGAAATCAAGATCTATTTTGGACGATGATCAGGAAGAGCATGTTACTGGATGGGACGAAGAAGGTAGTAATCGAAGGAGAAGAAGAAATATTTGTAGAAGACGTCCTTTGTATGTGGATTTTTCCCTGATCGCCTATGATGATTGGGTTGTTGCTCCGCCGGGTTATGAGGCTTATCAGTGTGCGGGAAAGTGTTTTTTTCCTTTGGCTGATCATCTTAGTCCTACAAAACATGCAATTGTGCAAACTTTGGTCCATGGGGCTCTGCAAAATAGTGATATATTTAGTGCAAAACCAGTTAGTAGGGCTTGTTGTGTCCCTACGAGATTAGCACCTACAAGTTTATTGTATTTAGATGAAAGTGGAACTTTGACATATCAATATGGATATGAAGATATGGTGGTGGCCGAGTGTGGATGTCGTTGATTTTTAGGATATTTAGGATATTAGTGTTGTTTTTTGAATTTATATATTTTTTAATTACAGTGGGTCGTTGTGTAATTAATCCAAGAAAGGTAACTTAAAAAAATATTACAAATATATTCGCTTCACATTAGCATACTCTTTCTTTCTTGTAGTAACACCTTTCTTTTTTCAGATTTTATTGATAATTTTTTTTCATTACTTACTTCATTATATACAATAATAATTTTAAACAAATATTCACGCATTGATTTTTTTAGTGACCTCTCTTCATTTGTTTTGAATTTATCATTTAATGTATTTCAAAAGTTCTTTCTGAATTAATAAGAATTCACGGACCTCGCCGTTCCTATTGCAGAAAACTTAGAAACAATAATATTACGATAATCTGTATTTTACTATTTTTTGTAATATGCATGAAATTATGAAAGGAAAGTATAAAAGTGTTAAAATTTTATAGAAGACTCGAAGATAGAAACATTAAGTTTCTTGATACCCAACATCCAATATTTTAATAACTAATTAATAATCTGATAATTTATGGTGCGAATAGTCAATTATAACCCATCTTTTCATTAAATTAAAAAATATATACTTTAAAGCACTTTTGATTTCGCATCTTGCACTTTGCACTTTGATTTTGCATAATTTTATTTGTTATACGTACTGTTCTAAAACCAATTTTATCCTCAATTTTTAGTAAGTTATTTAAATCTCGATTACAAAATTCATTTGTTTATACTCGAATTTTTTATTTTTTAAACTTTGGATCAATTACGCATGAATAATTTAATATTATTTTTAATTTGGTTTGCTCGTATGTATTTCACTTCTTTTATTAACGTTGGTTAGCTTTGTTTGAGTAGCCGCGTTGTTTGAAAAATGTCCAGGAAGAAATAAATTAAGTGAAAAAAGTTAAATGCCCTTAAATTAAAAATATTTCCGAATAATGTTTCGATTTAGAAAATGGTGTCTTCAATATTTAAACAGATTTGGTGGTTATATTGAAATTCTTTTATAATTTATTTAAAACATTCTAAATAATTATTAAACCAGTTTTTGTGATTATTATCACGAAGTATTATAAAATATGATTATTAAAATTATATTTTTATAGGTAAAACCTTATAAAACCATTTTTTATTTATTTGAACATTTATCTTTCTTTGACTTCATGTATAATTAATAACATATAAATAATAAATACAAATTAAAGGCCTATAAATAACAGAGCCGAAGTTCTTTTGTTATTAGTTTCATAAAACAGAAATTCCTTCTTCGGAATAATCTATCACTGCCGTGATGCTAAAGGCATGGCACACTCAGTTTTTTCAGTTTTTTCAGTAGAGTAGGTTTGGTAATTAGAGCTTTTTCGATTGAGCTCATCAATACTTGAACTTGGTCAAGTGGAGGAAAAGGCATCCCTTTCAAGTTATAAATATAAATCGCACCTCTAGAATCCGCAGCTACCAGCTGATTCCCATTTTTGGTGAACTCTAACAAGAGCAAAGTGCTCTCCTTTGGCAGTACAGTTATTGAAGTAGGCTTATACGTTTTTCTCTTGATGTCCCAAATACAAATTTCATTGTTGACAATAGTAGCAATGATTGTAGAATTGGTAGGACTCCACGTAGCACTTCTCACCCACGCCATCTTAGTCGACAAAGTGATAAGAGGTTCCGTAATCCCATCAGCCCAGATGCGGGTGCACCAATCAGCACCTGCTGTTAGGAAAATTTTTGGACAGTAAGGAGAGAACTCCATTGAATAGATTGGTCCATCGTGAGCCAAAAAGCTGTCGATGTGCTGATGCAAATAGTTCGTTGAACATCGATGTACACATCCTTCATCAGTGCCAACAAAGTAGATGTTGTTCAAGGTTGGATGCTTTTGAAGAACCAATGCTCCAGGATTGCTGCTGATTGGAACATCATAAAAGATACCATGAACCGTCTTTTTCACCCCTTCAATCTTGCCTTCAATCCTTGGAACCTTCATGACTTCCATGCAAATAAAGTCTTCTCCTGTACGATAACAAAAAACTCTCCCATCCTGATTAGATGTGTAGATAAACTCCTGTTGATCGAAATGATCGTCTCCACTCCACCACTGTACTTGCCAATGAGGTTCATAGGTTGGAGATGTTTTCCTCTGACTCTGTTGCACGACCATTGTCTCTTTACTTGTCACGTCAATAACTTTAACAGTACCATCGTAAAAACCAGTAGCTAACAAATTTGGCTTCTCCTTGCTCCAGTCGAGACTTGAAATCGGAGAGTCGAATAAGTAATTACGTCCGGGGTAACTTGGATTTTTTGCACACCAGATGACTAAAATACCGTCTTTGACTTCTGAACTTTTCAAGGCATCATAACCCACTGCCAGGACATTTGGATTTTCATAACTCCAGCAGAAACAAGTAACCGGTCTACCTTGTACCATGAGTGAGGAAAAGGTCCAAAGAAGATCTAAACTGTAGGTGAATTCCAGGTCCATAGCATGAGGATCTTGTTTGATGAGGCCTGCAAATCGCTTCTGAGCTGTTATGTATAAGTTGCTCGCTAGTATCCGTAGCATTACATGTGTTGCTTCTCGGAAAGAAGGCTTGAGGTAGATGTGCTGGAGTTGATCATCTAGACTTAAAACGTTAGCTTGATTATCAACTTTGGGAAACTTGTGACTGACTCCCTGTAAGAAACGGTTGATTGATCAATACTTTGGTACCAGACAGTATTCTGTAGAAGCTTCAAAGTCGCAATATAAATTTCACCTTCAGTATGGGATTTTCAAACTAACCTGATGCTCCACCCTTTTCCTGGATCTGGCACTCCGAGGATACAACATCCCATTAACCTCTTCCATTGTTTCTAGTGATTGATAAGTATCGCTCATCTCCCAATTACTGACAAAAGTACCCTGATTGCGACGCATATTTCTTCTCAAGTTTGTGCTTCGTGGTTTAGTGTGAACTTGGGGTGTCTGAGTCTCAGCATCGGCCAGTTTCCTATTGGATCCTGCACCGACTGTGATATACTTGTATCTCTCATTTTCTGCTAAAACAGCAGCACCCTCCGGGGTTCTTTTATCTTCGGTTAGTTGTGGCATTTCGAATATAAAGAAGGTTTCCGTTTCTTTTAATATAATCGTCACCTTGTCTGGTTTGACGTATAAGACATCGGAATCACACCTTAAGATATAAATATATTATGAAGTATACGAATGTATTTTCAAAAGTTTGAGTGCTTTATCGATTAATTAAAAAAAAATTAATAGACAGATGAAACGAAAGATTAACAGGGTGACCAGCGGATCGGAAATTTTTACATGGACCGTTAATTTTTTTTTTAATTTTCAATAAAAAACCTTAAAGTTTATAAAATAATAGATAGTTTTAATTTCAACAACAGCACCTAATAAAACCACCTTAATGATGAAAAATGGATGTAAAAATATTTATCGAGTAAGAAAAGTCAATAAATTAATAGCCAAAATTAATCAAACCCACTAAGAAAGCCCACCTATTTTTGGTTAAAAGTTAATAATTTTTGTTTATTCAACTAGTTTTTTAAATTTTTAATTTTTTTGTACAAAAGTTCAACTATTTTGTTGATCATTCGTCTTTTTGGATAGAAATTTCGTCCTTTTGGACTAAAAACTAATCTTTTGTGGTAGAAAAATGATCCTTTTTGGTTGAAAATTCAACTTTTTTGGTTGACTTCCTGTTTGAAAATGAACCTTTTTGTTAAAAATGCAACTGTCTTGTAAAAAATTCACCTTTTTGTTTAAAAATTCAACTACGTCGTGAAAAATTCGTCTCTTTTGATTTAAGGTTCAACTATTTATTTTTAAAAGCAACTATTTTGTTAAAGTTAAAAAAAATCTACACTACTGTCGAAAATTATGAGATCGATTGACGCAAGCACTAT
>JAAAKG020215701.1:0-22119 GCA_010014905.2 Druon quercuslanigerum
GACGTGATGGAAACAAGCGGTCAGCGGATTTGAATTCAGCGACCCAAAAAATATAAAGTTATACCATTTCCTTTCCGAGAACAGCTCACTTTTTCATTTTGTGTGCCTGTGTAATCAACTCAACTAATTCTTGTAATCAAAGAAGAAATCAGTGAACCTGGGCGAAAGAAGAACAAGGCGAAAGACAAGAATGAAGGAACACCTTAAAATGCCTGCAGACGGAATAAAAAGAGCAAAAAGATATTAATTTAATTATAAACTGTTTTAAATGTAATATCTAAGAAAAAAGCTCTCTAGAAATATAGAAAGAATTATTTTTATTTTGCGATCATTAAAAACGAAGTAATTTCCGAAGAACTGATTTTGGGCATCTTTTTTAAGATTGCGGACCGAACCTCCATTTTATGTTTGTGCAAATTTAGTATGTTGTTAGGAACACTCAAATGAACGAAAATTGAGACCTAATAAATTTTCAGGATGTAATGCATTATAAAACTACCTAGCGCCTGGAGTAAAACTGAGGATTTTCAAACTGAAAGTACAGCACCTATTCTATTCAACTATTGGGGTTCAAAAAACATCGTAATGTATAATAAAAGGGCCCACTTTGTCGGTTTGAAAAAAATTGGAAATACGATTAGCGCTCGTATTACGATCTGTGTTTAAACATAAAATTAACCCACTAACTAGTAGTTATTATAATTATAATAATAGTGTTGGTCAAAGAAACAAAATTTTGAACATTTAGGAAGATCTATCTGAAAAAAGTGCACGATGATGCTATAAAGGTTTCATAATTTGTAATCTTTGAGTCAAAACAATTATTTTCTTGATATAAGTTCGAACAAATGTTTTTTTTATTTTAATAATTTTTTGCGTGTTTATTTGTTTGATGCAAATGAATTTTTGGTTATTTTAAATAAATATTTGTTTTGAATTATCTAAACTTCTAGGTTAAATTGAATATCTATTTTTGTAAATCATTTCTGGCTAGAATGGCTAACAATTCTTACATACGCATTAGGGAATAACCGCCTATGTTTAAAAACAATTCTAAATTCAAGTAACGATTTAAAGCTTAGAATAGATAACGTGTCACACGAAAATATATTACTTCTTAGGATTTTTTGTTTTTTTATTGTAGTAGTATATCTATAAATCTATCTCTTATGCCTATCGAGATTTGAGTGCAAATAAGAATAATGGACTTTTTCTTTCAATTTTAAATTTTATTCTAATTCATAACTAGTACCTAGTACCTTGACAAATATATAAAGCACAATCCACTTCCGACCATAGTTCGCGTCCCTTTTCTAACTCTTCATAATTAATTACTCTTATGTCCAATCCCTTTTTATTTCTTTTAAGGTCCACAATAAGGGTAATTCGCACAGTGATTCGAAGACACGTAAAGCAAAAAACCTAAAAATAGTATATAAATGAGAAAATCGTCTGTCCTTTCCTTCCACTAGTCTTCCTTTTTAATAAAAACAGTTTCCCGTTTTCAAGTACATAATACATTCTTTTATGTCAATTTTTGAATACCATATTAGTTGCAGGTGGAATAAGAGGACTTCCTCCGATAGAAGAGGACACTATTTACGTAACAATGTGGGACGGCAATACTTTTCACGGAAATATTGTAAACAGGGCCAATACATCTGTGTCGTGGTTCATTAACTTGATTCTAGAGTTTCGTAGATATCTATATTATTTACGAACGGAACAGCTCCATCAGTATGCTGAATTTCTCCATTATTTTCCCCCACCGCACCCGTATATTTCTGATCTTCATATGCCAAAGCAAGCTCTAATGAAAATAGGAAATAATCAAATTTATACCGCGGACAATTTTGAAACCTACGATCTAAATGCGCTGGTACATACAAACACAAGCGGAGGTGCAGAAGGCGATTTAACAGAACCCAATCATTTATATATAAGAGTTCCAAGGAAAGGGGTGTATAGATCAGTTTTACAATCATTGTAATTATGATGAGAGCTATGCGATAAATAAGGCTTGTATTTTCCAAAATGGACGAGAATATTCAAAAAAATTTTTAATTTTATATTCTGCATATTGATTAAATTACCCGCGACAAACCGTAATGAAAGCGTATGAAAATAAATTAGGATTACTGGTGAGATTGAGAAGTAAACTGGTATATTACGATTATAATTTGTTGTATTTAATTACAATCTTATGATGTTAAAAATGTACTATATTTTGTTTTTAAAAATACCAATCAGACCTAATTCTCAAGGATGAAATAAATAAAATTGAAATTTCATCCTTCTTTTTAAAACGATTACTTAAACAAATACATATTTACCAGAATAAAATTCTTATCTTATTAATTTTTAGCTTTTCTAGTTTTAATATACACAATATTTACCGAACCGAACTGAGATTTTATATTATTTTAAAGGGCTCAAAGAAGTTTAAAATAATGTAATGAATTTGCAAATATTTTGTCAAACTTTAAAAAGATTTTAAAAGATTTTGTATGATGAGATAATGTATTTTTTTGGTTCTGTATATTTTTAGGGATTCGAAAAGACTTTACAGAATGTCTAAAAATCCCAAAGAGTTTCCGAAAGAATCAAGTGATTTCGTAGGGTTTTAAGGGTTTAAATAGATTTAAAGATATTTTTAAGGAGTTTTACATGATTTAATCTAATATTTAAGTGCCGAGATACGTAAAAAATAATTTCGCGTTACATTATAGGGTTCGAAATTGACCAAAAAATATAAAGCAATTGATAATTTTGACGGGGCATATCTCGCTCTGGCGGATTTGAAAGAAAAAACTTATCTACGAAAAATTTTAATTGTATTTCGTACCTTCTGCCCCAGATCAAGATGTAGTACCACCACTTTACACCATGCTACCACAAATTTTAAAGTATATATAGACATGCAAAATTTGCAATTTACTCCCAGATTTCGAGATATAAAACTTAAAAAATATATTAATTGTTCTTTATAGGGAGGTAACCAAAACTAACCTCGTAAAATGTACCACCACTTTACACCATGCTACAACAAATTTTAAAGTATATATAGACATGCAAAATTTGCAATTTACTCCCAGATTTCGAGATATAAAACTTTATAGGGAGCTAACCAAAACTAACCACGTAAAATCTTTAATTTCTTTCTTCGAAACATCGGTTATTAGCATAAAAGTTTATCGCTATAACTTGGTTTTCTTGTTCGACCAACGTAGCGAATAGAGGTCAGTTCAGCGATTTGATGCACTTTGCTCTCTTTTTTTCGCACAGAACTATGTAGTGCAAGTTTTATTGTATTTATCCTTAAAAATAACAGACTATCATCTTTTAAACCTTGTCTACGATGTAATTCAGTTTTTGCTTACCACATAAAGACAAAAAGGAGGATATACGGAAACATTTCTAGGTTTTTTTGTGTGAATAATTGTCAGTTCCAACAGTCTGCAACTGTTAGGGGGCATTAAGGCAACTTGTTTAAATATATAAATGACTCAAGGACGCATTTTAAAGCTCGATGCATGGAGTACTGAGTGGTCCTCCTCCATGACTTTTGCCCTTTGTTAAGCTGGAACCACCAGCTTTCACAAGTCCAAATCTCGAACTAAAAGATTAGTGAGGGGATCAGGACGATGTCGATATAAGTGACCGTCCTCTACTTACCAATCTGAAAAGATTTCCTGCCGTTCTTGGACTGCTTCTACCCATCTCACATACCATGAGTCCGTAGTTTTCGAGATATTGGTTACCAGGGCCTTATCCTCATCCTTCCCCAATCTGGATAGTGCATCCGGGATGTGGCTTAAGGCTCCCTTTTATTGAGTTTAATCATATGAATTTATATCATAATTTATTTACCTACGAATTTCATCATAGCCTTAGAGAGCCTTCACGTGCGAGTCTTCCCGTAGGGTTTTGTTGGTCGTCCTGCCTACGGAGACTGCTTTGATTCTTTTCTGCTACGGTCAACGTCCTACTGGCGAATGCTATTACCTGTTCCACATCTTGCTGTCTCTGTATAAGGACTACACCGAGTCCCGAAGCGCTTGCATCGGTTCGTTAATTAAAGGGGTTCTCAAATACGCCCTTAAACATTGGGTAGGCTAATATAGGTGGTTTCTTTAAAGACCCTCTTAGAATTCCAAATGCGTCTTCCTGTTTAACGCCCCAATGCCACTTTACGTTCGTTATGAACAACCGGGTGAGTGGTTAAGCTATTGTCGCGAATTACGGTATTAAGCGCCGGTACCAGGAGGCCATCCCTAAGAAGCTCTGCAATTTTTTGACCGTTTTTTAGGTCCGGGTAGGAAACTGTCGGGTTTACTTTATCAGGATCTATTTTTAGGCCGTCTTTATTGAAGACAAATACGAGATATTTTACGTTAAAGGAACAGAATTTATTTTTTTTTGGATTTATCGTCAACCCTCCTTCAGTCACACGATCTAAAACTTTTCCTAAACAATATAGGTGTTCATCGAAAGTCTTTGTCACTACTATGATATCGTCTAAATATTAATTCAGTTTTAAGGTTAATTGCAATTTTGACTTTTTATGTTCGTGTGACCCTCGATGGTTATAGCCTGATTGGACTTTCCAATAATCACGTTGGCCAAACAGTTTGCCATAATCATTCGAGTCTTCCTATTGAAATCTAGCCGTCTACCGAAAGCCTTCACTAACTTGTCTTAAGCTGACTTTCGTAATACAACGCGAGATGATGCGTTATCATTCAGCACGTCTAGTGAAACTAAGTCTATCGTGACTCGTACATTGATTCTATTGGCCACTATACCGCTGATCAGGTCAGCTTCCGATAGGCTTTCCTCTATAACCCATATATTATTTACGATAGGAATTCTATAATTTGGGATCTCTATGGACCTGAGCTTCTACTACTATTACTTTTGGTCCCAGGACCACTGAGCCTTCTTTAACCTAAACTTTATCTTCCGAGCAGAACACTTGGTATTCGAGAAGACTCTAAATTTCGAGTTCCAGCGGCATTCGCAACCTGTGAAAGCTCTCCGGGTTTATTTTCGCCTCTATCATACTCACGTTTCCGAAGCATTAGTCCAACGTAGGTTCATTATATTCTGGTTTTTCAGCTTGGGTCTGCGATGAAGTTACTGCGTGTGCTTGAGTTTCTAGGTGTTAGGATCGTTTCGGATTAGAAGTGAACTCGACTTCTGTTAAGTTAATTAAGTTCCTTATGGTCCTCCTATTCTGTTCAGAGACGTTTCACGTATTTTTACAAACAGTTTCTGATGTCTTCTGAGTAGTGCAGCCGTTTACACTACTCTCTTGGAAGTAGTGAAGACCGTTTGAACTACTTCTTTGCCCCATTTCCCGAACAATTAGGGCAGTACTTGAGTGTATAGCCCTCCGTTTTGCATTTAAAGCATATCCGTTTCCATGAAGTAGCACAGCCATTCGGAAAATAAAGTTATGATTTATAAACAGATAAAAATAATTATTAGCTCAATAATGTTTATAGAACATTGAATTAATGAATATATGTCGTTCAATAGAAGCTTATCCATTTTTAAACTATCTGTATTCCAATTATATAGTTAAAATTATAATATACTTGAAAGTTTTGTAACGATTCAAAAACAATGAAAAATTGTAAGATATGTGAGGTTTTTTCTAAAAATTCAAAATAATGGGAAAACTTCTAAGGTTACTTAAATAATTTCTTTAGATTTTTTAACGTGGTTGGTTGCGCCAATTTTCTCAACAGGTGTGTTATCAGTCTGTTGAGCCCCCCCCCCCCTCTTATTCTAAGAAACTTCTGATAGGTTTGACTAAAAACCAGTGTTTCTCGCGATGCCGGAATTATATTTAGGGTTTAGCTTTTTATTGTTGGATTAAATAGGTTCGGCGGTGCTTAGAGCCGCTATTTTCTTTTTAGCTTGTTTAACGGTGGCTATATTATTCTTTTTAGACGTCTTATTCTCTGATTTGGTTCGGTAGGCAAATTTAAAAAAAAAACGAGCTTTCGGAAGGAGCTGGGGGTTTATATCCTTTTATGTAAACGTTCCATTCTTCTTCCCAACTTCTCCTTAATGGCGACAATTCTCGAAAAGAGCGAAAGTATGACCAACGGATAACTATGATATTCAGGTCGCTATCCTCTATTTGTCTATCGTTTTGTCCTTGCCTTAAGTTCGAGTTTAAACTTGCTCTTCAACGTGTATTTTGAAATCGTCATCGCCAAAATAGGAACAAAACTCGTTTTTCAATTTACGCCAATTATAAAATTATTGTACATGATTTCTAAATCACAATTACACGATTCTATCTAACAATACTTTTATTGCTGTGAAGTTCCTTCTATATTACTTGAATTCATTTCTACGATCTTCTATTTTTGTCAAAAAGCTATAGAGGCTAAGGTTACTACTACTATAGAATACTAATTTCCAACTAAAGATAATTTTCCCCAGGTCTCGGTCACATTTTCTACGTCTTGTCAAAGACGTAGTCCTATGAGTTTATTCCCTTTCTAAATCTGAGCTTTCCTATTCTAAAGGCAAGGTGGTGGTTGGGTCACACCTTGTTGCGTGTAGGTAGAATACCGACATAAATTCTGTCTTTTAATGTAATTTCGATGTAATGGTTCAATGTAATCGGTTTCTGTGGTGTTGCGCCTAAGAAAACCTTTTTTCTGGTCGATTTGTCAAAATAGCGAACTTTTTTAAAAGGGATTCGCAGCTTCGGTCATTGTCGGCAAATCTATTGTGGTTCGATATCCTTGTCCGATATTGGTCAAGCCTTTATTCAGTGGGTCCGGGAATTTATATTCTAAATCCGGTTTTGGGAATTAAAACGGTAACTTTGGTCTATGGGGAATTGTGAATGGAGTAAGAGTTCCAAAGAAATTTGCTTAATTGAAAGATAGGTTAGGGACTTCAAGTCTAGGCGCGAATGCCGAAGGTCTAATTCTCGGAGTCGAGATTGCTCTAGGGAGGGTCGTTGTGAAGGTTCTTGTTGTTAGAGTGGCTTGTTCTGTTCGATTAGCGTTGGTTGTCACATTATGGTTCATCAAATGTGTCAAAAATTCAGTCTTTAACGACAGTTGTGACCGATGTGACGTGGGACTCACGTGATGAACATCATTTGGGTATCTTAAATCCCTTACGAAATCTCGATTTTTTTATTTTTGCGAGCTTTCCGTGCTTAATTCAGGTAATTGTAAGGCTTCGATTATTTCGGAATTATTTAATTCTCATATTGAGTACTTTAATTCCGTATACGTATTTACGGTTTTCGAGTTAAAGAAAAGGTCTTAATTTCAAAGGATCAAATTACGGAAGAAAAAATTTTGTGGTTAACTTTAGATAGGGAAATTTTTGAAATTCCAGTAAAGTTTTTAAAAACACCTTTTGAAATTTGAGAAAATGTAAAAAATTTTATTTTTGAGTAAAATTTTTCAAATAAAATGTTCTTTTGAATTTAGAAAATTTTAAAAATCTATAATTTAAGTTAAGCTATTCATTAAAATTAGGTAAATACATAAGCGGTTTTGAATAGATTTAAAATATTTCAAACTTTGACAGAATTTCCGAAATTTTATCAAATCTTTATTATTTCTTCCCAGCTTCTAAAAACCTTCGACACTATATTTTGACACACGTGAAATATTCAAAACCCTTTCCTAATTGTCTCAAGATAATTATAAAATTTATATTTATATAAACAAATTATTTATTTTTGAACAATTTACTAAAAGGAACTTAATTGTTGTCTAAGAATAGTCGTATATATTTTAGAAAAACCCTGAATGGTTTAAACTATTTTAATCTTACATTTGGGAAAAAAATTAATTTTTTGTTAGGTACTACCTTGTTTTCTAAGAAAAGTTATATTTATTTAACAAAAGTAATTTTTATATCAATAAAAAAACGTTTTTTATAACTGCTAGTAAAGCACATGACATAAAGAAAGAAATAATTTAAGGTTTCTTAAACGCCTATAATGTGTTTAAACATTTTACGGTATTTTTAGAAATCAAATATGTCAAAATATTTCAACCTTTCAAAAATGAAAAGAATAAAGTTAATCGACCAGATAAAATAAATAATCAATTATAATTCGTTACTGCATTTACGAGTTTTTTTTTATAAAATAAATTAGTCAATGAAAATATCATAATCTCTCGAAAATTCCAGGAAGTACAATGTTTTTGCTTCCTTTTTTTATGTAAACTATATATTTCAACGAAAAATTATATAATTTTCAAAATAATTAGATCAAAATTTGGAAGATTTTAAGTCAAGGTTTTAATAAAAAAAATTTTTAATAATTTTAAGAAAACTCTAATCATTTAAGAATATTTACCTTTTTTAATTTATAACGTTATAAAATATTATGATAGATTGAAGTAAGTCAATTAAAAGGATAGTCAGAGAGGTTTAAAGGATTTAGAAGTATAAATATAATTTATTTAAAAAAGGTAGAATGATTAGGACTTTCCTGTCCGCGGAGTGGCAATAAAATAGCACTTTGTTCTACTGGGACGAGCGGCACGTAAAGTAAAATTTAATAAGATTTCATGTTAGGACTTTTAGAAATTTTCAACAAATTTTAGAACAAAATTTGCATTTTTTTGTTTCTTTTCACAGTTTTTGATAAATAAAACAAAAATTTTAAGTACAATCAGAAAACGTTAAAAATAAAAATTATAGATATTTCGAAAATCATCAATCCTTCTCTGAAATTTTTTATCTTACCAACTGCCGTCTATCTTAAAATGATGAGATTTTATATTTAGGATATTTAATTATTTAAAATAATAATGAAACCTGTTTCTCGAGATTAAAAATATAAAGATTTAAATTTAACTTTTATTCTTTAATATTATGGTGAATTAAAAAAAATATATTATTTTAAGATTAAAATTCTTATTTGATTGATGAAAATTGCTTTACTAGTTTGTAAATAATATTTATGGAAACGGACGCTGATTTAATAATATTTGAAAAACTTGGGGGAAATTTAGGAAGTTTAAAACACTTTTATAAAATCTTATAAAATTTCCCAAACCTCTAATGATTTCAGAGAAATACGCAGGATCAATAAAGGTTAGATAGTATTTTTAATGATAGCAAAATTAAAAAGAATTTTTCTAGAAATTAAAGATATATAAAAAATGTATAAACATTTTATAATGTTCATGTGAATTTAAAAAAATTTGCGAGAATGAAGATTTTAAGTCAAATTTTAAGGGTTTGAGGAGATTAAAGAATATTTGCTTAAATTTTACCAGATTTAACTTTATAAATAAACGCTATAATATATTACAAAACCTTCGAATTTTTGAATATTGATCAAAATTTACAATAGTAACAGAAGAAATCACTAATTTTGAGGGTCTTATGGGTCCCCAAAAAAGTCCATGATTGAAAAGTTTAAATGTTTTATCTTTGCCATTTTTCGAACGATGGGAATATTGTTAGGTAAAAAATTGTTTTCAAAGAATATTCTTGAATATTAATACAAATTAATATTGTTTTGAAAATTTAATTTACTCCACTGATTTTATGTTTTCAGCGTTGGATTATCGTAAATTCCGTTTTCACTCCTTTTTTCATTTTGAGGGTTGATAGGCGTGGTATCATATTTGAGGGAATTGTTAGATACCAAAGTAGTACCAATAAACATATTATAATTTTTCGAAAAATAACAATAATCAAAATTTTTTAAATATTTAAAAGAAATCTTAATCTGAAAGAGTTTTAAATTTTTATGAAAAGTTAGATGTAGTTAAAATGATTTGTAGAAAGATTTCAGTGAATTTCGGGGGGTTTTAAGTAATTGAAATAAATTTAAAGCGATTTTAAATTATATCTAGACATTGGAAATGATTGTAGAAGATTTAAAAAACTTTCAGAGAACATCTATGACTTTGAATCAATCTTGGAATATTTTAGGAGATTTTAATAGATTTTGAAAAGTTTCAAGCGTTTTGAATTTTTAACGTTATTTCAAAAAACTTCAAAGAATTATGCAATATTTTAAAGAATGTCAAGTGATTTTTACATTTTTTTATTGATTTTGACATTTATTTACTATTATGAAGCATTATCCCTTTATTAGCCTATAATGATTGACTTGACATGAGACGTTGATGTTTTAAAAAAAATTTAAAACAGATTTTTAAATACGATAATATAGAAAATAAATGTCAGTGGCAGACGATGAACATTTTTTAAATTAATATTTATGCATTAGGCAATTTCAAATTCTAAATTTTTTAAATTCAAAAATTATTCTAAAAACAAAAAATAAACGAAAAATAAAAAAAATAATAATAAAATGAGTTGTGAAACTTTGAGTATTGTTAGTATTATTTATTGTGATATCATTATAAACATTAATGATTATTTTCAACAAATTCTGTAAGGTTCGCACTTAAGTGAAAGAAGTAAATACAAATAAAATTAATTTTTTCCGCATTGTTAAGTATGTAAATAAAGATTTTTTATTAAAAAACAAACCAAACAGTTTAAATTTCATAGCAAAATGCTCAACATCAACAATATTTACATTTTAACCAATTTTTTCAGTAATTTTTCTAAATTTCCCGCTGCTTCAAATTTCTTGAATCTGATTTATTTGCAAATCTTTTTCAGTTTTGTAATTAATTTTTCTTTAAGATGATAAAACTATTTTAATTTATTCTTTAGCATGGTTAAGAAGTCCAGCGGACGAAATGAAGTACTTTAACGTATTTCTAGCAAAGTATATTTATAGAAGAAAAGTCCTGATAATAGATCTAATCGCTAAGGTAAAGGACATTAGGACGAATCTACAAATATTAGAAGACCGTGAAATGTAGATTAAACAACAGATTGATTTAGCATGGAAAACAACGGCAATGAACAACTGTTAGAGGAAGCCACGTCAAACGATCCAGCAGGGGAAATTGATGTTCAACCTCAACCTGGTTATACAACGAGAGGCAGAAGTGGAGGTTTAACAAAAAAATGGCGATCAAAATAGGCATACCGTATAAAGGAGCAGAATCTAGCAAATCAAAAACGATCATTATCTGTAAAAAGATTGCTTTCAGCTGTTGAAATAGCTGCTATCAAACTAAAAGTGGATGAGCAGCTTCCTATAGATGAAATCCCTTTAGAATTTGTAAACAACGAAGTCCTGGTCAAAGCTAAAGGCATAGATGCTAAAGATAATAAAAATCGAGTACCGGATCCACCAAAACTAAATTTAGATATTGATAAGGATGATGTGAACAGCAAAATCCCAGAATAAATACAGCACTGTGAAAGAAACTTTAGTTATGCTTTACTAGAGATCAGATGTGCAGAACCAACCCAAAGACATTTTCTGCCCAAGATGATTATCACAAATGATCTGCGTGCCCTAATAGAACACCTCAACAGCATATAAACGCAACACAAACTGCTGCAGAGGTACAATTTCTTGCACACGGTGTAGTTGTGGCACATGTTAGAATGTCGGAACGCAAAACTAGGCTTGCAAATGCGGTCTTTGTCCCATTAAGCATTCAAGAGTTACCATGGAGCAGCAGCTTGGATATGGATGTCAGCAAAGTAAAGTGAAAATTGGCTCGATTGACTCAATATAAAGAAAGAAATAGAACCAGAGGGCTAATAAGGTATTTGCTAAAATCATCCAGCCTTATTACATTGCAACAAAATCGAACTTCTCAGAAAGATGAGAGAAGGTTCTATCTAGGAGCTAATCACCTTACACGCTATTGCTATGACTCAAACTCGTAATCATCAAAGGATCCTTTAGTGCTCTTTTTTTCGGTTTACCGCTGAGGCCACTGAGAAAAGCACTACTAAATACCATGTCGTATGGGTTTAAAATACATGATCATCAGGATGGTTAACATGTGACCCATTTTCTATAAATCGATGGCTTGAACTATACGCTAGGTCAGACCAGAAGCTGAAGTAAGTGGTCAATATTACAAAGAAGTTTTTCAATGACATCCGCATGAAGTTCGGAAAAGATAAATGCAGAGCAGTACATTCAATCATAGGGGTTACAAGGACCGCAGATCTAAAGAATGAGTTTGAAAAAGACATTAAGGCAATGGCTGAGGGCAAGTCTTTCAAATATCTGTGTATTTATGAATCTAAGGGCATTTAGCATTCGATAGTTAAAAATAGCTTAAAAAATGCCTTCAATAAAGGACTAAGGTTGGTTTATGAATAGCTCTTTTAGATCGGCGCACAAAATTAGGGCAATCAACACTTATGTTTTCTATGCACCTATGCTACCTATGAAAAAACTGTGTTAGTGACAAGGTTTCAGTTGCGAGACTGCTTTGAAAGAAAGCGAAATGTTTCGTTTTGCAACACTATCAATAAAGCGGATTTTGACTTAACGCCATGGTCTTTAGAGAAAGCCTTTAATTCAATTAATCCACCAAAATCATTCTTCATGGCTTTCACGTAATGGCTCAGAGAGAACATAAGCACAGACGTAATCATGTGGCGGACATGATACATTAAAAACCTACCCTAAGCCGAAGACTCATAGCAGAATGTATGCCTTTCTATAGATGCATTAATTGCCCTAATTTTAAATCAACCAATCCAAAAAAGATTCAAAAAAGTAGCAAGTATGGCATGAAGTAAAGACTATATACAGAGATGCAAGTTGCACAGAATATTTTTAACATTTAGGAGCTAGTAGGGTGCGGTCAGCACTTTAGAAGTTGGTTTTATTAAACACCTGTCATGTTGTAAAAAATTGTTTCAAATATTAGGAGACAAGTGAATAAAGAAATGTGGAGTGTCAGATAGAAGCTCCAAAAAGCATCCAGACGTGACTGCTGCCTCCTCCAGGGTTCGCGGCCGCTGTTTAAGTATGACTCTGATAAAAGACGAACTCCACACCACACCATGCTTCTTGTTTTGTACCTACAGCATTGCAGAATATTTCAAACATCACTTTAAATCAACTAAAAAAATTCTCATCCAATCAGTCACTTCACATCGTCCGTGGCTATGATGCAAAACTACGTTCACATAAAAACAAGTTAAAAAATAATAATATAATTATTAAGCCCTGGTGGCTTGGATGGGTTAGCGCTTGGACGTCACGTTAGAAGTCCCATCTTAAGCTGTAGATTCCCCCATCGTGAATATAAAAATCCAATTTTCACCAAAAATTCCTTCGGCATGTTGGTCAGCACCCGTCTTAAGCCTAACACATTATTTTACCTAATAAAGGAATTTGTCTTTTTCGCGGTATATTTTTTTTTTATGGAATGCGTACCCGCTTCTGGATTTATTTGCATAAATTATGATGCTAGTTTGCTTTTTCATGCATAATCTGAGAAACTAATTGGTTTCAATCAGGTGCACATGAGGCAGCAGGCTACCTTACTTGCATTGCATTTAGAGGGTTTTTTTCAAATTTGTAAATCTTATTTGCGCTGGTGTTTCATGTGGTAACATAATAGTTTGAACATGAGTGAATTTCATTTTTTTAGAAAATTGTAAGACAGGCCCTAACAGCAATTTCCAGTTCTTCAAACTGATGAGGTCAAAACTTTTTTAATAAGATGGTTTATACATTATTGTCAAATAAAAAGATGTGATAAAAATTGTAAAAGAAAATAACAATACTATTTTAGAAATTTCGTGAAATAATTCTTTAATTGTTCAGTTTCTGTGGTTTCCAATTATAAATTGGGAAATGTAAAACACACTTTTGACGTCGTAGTATATCAGGTATTTTCTTGTAAGAAGAAGTTTTTCGTCCTTCTAGCTGCAAATAGGTTAGTCTTATGGAAAATCCTAGTCCAATAAACAGTTACCGTATATTGCAATAAATTAAAGCTATGTTACATATACTGTTGATATACTCATGATACATAATAAATGTATTATTTTTGTATATTTACGTTCAAAGTGCGTGCAACCCAGTAACGCAAGACATAGAACTTTATAATGAATCTTCATTTCTTTTTCGGTACAATATTTATAGTGGACTGAGAAAGACTGTTGGTCGTATATTTGAGACTATTTCTTATTATTTTAATTTATTACCCATGGTAACTTTATAATTATTAGGGATTAAAGTATGTATACAAAATTTTATGGCAGTGGCGCAAATACTAAAATTAATTACATTCTTTTATCTCGCAAGGTAAATATCACCCGAGTAGAAAAATCCTTGAGCATACGTCTCTTTTTGTTTATCCAACATTATCTTTGACAAAGCATCCATTTTTGACATGTCTTTAGAATAATTTTAAGTTGGCTCTAATAATGTACATAAATAACATCATTATTCATAAAGTCTTTTCAACAAATTTTTCCTATAAGAAAATCTATAATTCAAAACGGCGTCCATCATCAGTGTTTAATTTGAAAATTTCAATTCTCATTCCCTGACAAACAACATAGACTATTTACAACTTCATGCATCATAATAATTTATAACATGCTTTATTCTCTTACAAAACAGTATCTCTAACTAGGCTTCCATTTTTACTTGACTTTGTAATAATTAAAAGTTTCTTAACATAATCAATTTAAAAATTTGAAAAGTTGATGAAATTATGTAAAGGTAGTTGAAATAATATGAATGCCTTACCATTTTTCTAACCTTGTCAAATTACTTAATACTTTAAATCAATACCCTTCAAAATCTTTAAAAGTTTCCTAAAATGTTTATAAATCACTTGTTAAAGTTTTTTGGAATATGTTGAAATTGCCTGAGAGAAATCGAAATCCCTTCCAAAATTTGTAAATACTTTAGCTTAAAAGATATTCTGAACTTGAGAAGCGTTTAGGAAATTTAAAAGTACTTTATAACATTTTAGAAATTTCTCAGGATTAAAATATATTTATTGTTTTCAAAATTTCTAAACTTTCTAAGGATCTTTTTAATTAGTTCGAAATATACTTGAAGTTAAAGGAAAACTACATAATTGAAACGCAGCTGCAAAATGTTTAGAATACTTTCGGCAAAATTCTATATTTTTAATTAGTAATTTTACGCCTGCAATTCTTCGAAAAATTGAAATATGTTTATCGGCATTGCTTTGTTTTATCAAAATCCCCTTAGACGTATGAAATGATAATATAGCTTCAAAATTTTTTTTAGGAACGTGTGTATTTTTCTAAGCAATTTTATATATTTTCTCGCTCGAATTTAAAATCGATTCTGGACAAATATGACTCACCTCCCTTAGGCACTCAAAAAAGTAAGAAATCTATTTCCCCTAATTCACAGATCAAGAAACACATAAAATCAGTAGAACAAATACATTTTTAAAGCGATATAAGTTTGCCTCAGCATTAAAGGACATTCTTAAAAAATATTGTTGTAATATAAAATATGGATTCTCAAAAAATTATATAAACATTATCAAATCTTTGCTAACTTTTAGTATGTATTGAAATCTCTTAAAGATTCTTTTAATTTAATGTAAGCCTGATTTCAACGCTTAGCGTTTTTGAAAAAACTAAACCTATAATCTAAAGAAAAAATTGACTATTAAAAAATATTGAAATCTGTCGAAAATGTGATCAAGTAAGATGAGTATGATGAGTAAGATGAGATTCTTCTTAAAATTGGGAGACCTCCCTTCTCCTGGGCCTTCTTAGGGATCTAGACAGTAAGCTAAAGGAGAAAAAGTTAGACAAATTCTTTTTTTTTTTGATGCGTAAAAACTAGAGAAATACAAAACCTCATATTTTATGCAGACAACAGTGTGTTTTAAAAATTAAGGCAGAAGCCTCAGATGAAATTCGAACAAAAAATGAAACCAGCAAGGATCTTAATATACAAAGTGTCTGAAAAGTCCCTGGACGGTTAGATATTTCCTCAGGTAGAATATCTTTGAAAAAAAGAAGGTCATTCCTGAAACAAATTTCAACCAGGAATTTAATGGTGACCTTCATTTTGACCTTGAAGTTGACCTTTTTAGCTTTTTGAAGGTAAACTTTGTTTTTTAATAGAAATCCTCTTTTTTACACCTGTAATGGATAGAGCGGAAAATTCTACGTTCACCCAAGTACCTAAGTCATAGTTCAAGTGTAACGTTTAAGGTCAGTTAGAGGTTATTTGAAATTAACCAAGTTTTCCAAGAGGTCAGTGCCATTCCCCAAGTAAATTTCAACAAGAAATTTATAGGTGAGCTCTGTATTGATCTTGGTTACAGCTTTTTGAATATTGTAAAAACATAAGGGAATTTTTGATTAAAAGCTCCAGGTGTTCTAGTAAAAGTTCTGTTCGTTCCCAAAGAGTTATACAATCCTATACCGTTTTCCAATATCTAAGTCAATACCTGAAGCGATATCATAAGTCCTATACCGTTTTTCCATACGAATATTACGAATCAAAACTAAATTTACGTATTACGAGTACATACTTGCTATTTTTTGCTGAAAGTTTATTATAGCGCAATCTGAACGATCGGAACGAGAGAGGGTGTCTGTATTAATCATGCGTGGTTCGTAAGATCGAGAGATCTTATGATCAAGTTTGTTTGCTTTTCAATCGCACTTTTCGTGATGGAGAAGGGTTAAATCCTGTCTCAAAGTCAACAATTGAAAGAACTGTAAGGCGCTTTATGAATCATAAATCTATCGAGGGCCTTTAGAGAACTAATCCGCTAAAATCTGCAGGATCTAAGAAGATGTAGGTGGACATAGCCCAAGCATCTCCTGATCTGACGCCTCTCTACTATTTTCTTTGGGGTTATTTAAAGAGCAGTGTATACTCAATGCAACACCAAAGCTTACACGATTTGCAGAATCGGATTCTGCACAGTTCGAAAATCTCCTCTGAAGCGTGAGAGGCAAAGGGACTCACTCTAATGAAGCACCCTAAAGGGAAGTAAAATTCGAATAACCTCTAACTCACCTTGAAGGTTAGAATTGACCTATGACTTGGGTAAGTATTTGAACGTAGAATTTCCCACTCTATCGATTGCAGATATAAAAAAGGTGGGTTTCCATTTAAAAGGCAAAGTTGACCTTAAAAAACCATGAAGATCAACTTTAAGGTCAAAGCGAAAATTCTTCGTTGAAATTTACTTTACGAATTAATTTCACTTTTCTGAAAAATATTTTACCTGAGGAAATATTCAAACGTTTCAAGACTTTTTAGACACCCAGTATATTAAATGTATAAGAGTTAAGTCTTTCTTAGATTGACTGACGAGAGGCTGCTTAGAAAAAGTTGTAGGTAGTTTGTTCGGTCGCATGGAGCCTCACAGATCCTGGGCGCTGAAACAAATTATTTCAATACAAATCGTATTGCGATCGACAGAGGGTTAAACAACTGTTCACTTATGAGGTTTTTCAGGGGGCCCATAAAAGTGACTTATTCACCCAGAAAATTAGTGTTGATTCCCTTTTTTTTAATGAATTTTAAACATTATACTGAAACACAGAATTTTTTGTGACATGTTATTGCATTCAAATGTTCGATTGCATTATGCGCAATATCCTTTAATATTTTTAAATCTCTTTAAATCCTAAATAACCTAAAAAATGATCAGGAAAGTCATGTTTAGTATTTAGAACTGTTAGCAATTTTCTTGTTCTAGAGTGTTTTGCCAAATACTACCGAGTATTTTGTCAAGAATTGCAGATACAATGGCAGCTGGCCGTCTCCATCGCATGGGAGGAAAAGGCTGTGAGAAATTAGGCACAATTAAAAATAGGATTTAAGAAGCTGAACCCAACTGTAAATCACAGCTTTGCAAATCAAGTAAATTATTTTAAACTTCCTTAAATTCCTTAAAATCTTCAAAATATTAATAACTTGGATTCCGCTTCAGTAAGTATTATATACAAACTATTCGATCAAAAAATCAATAAGATAACTGATTAAATTGTGGTAATTATGAATTTATTTAACTGATTGTAATATAAAAAAGAGTAACAGTTACAATTTTATAATGCATGCCTCGAGAAGTAGATCTAAATGATAATTTTTTTAACAAAGTATCGTAAATATTTTCTATCAGAAGATTGTAATTAAATGCAAAAATGATATAACATCAGGGTGTACTTCTCAATCTAGCAAATCACTATTCCTACACATGTTGTAATTAATATTATTAGAAATAACATATTTGCGGATTAAAAAATGAATGTAACATTTCTTACAAACATTCACCTCCACCTTGACAATTAAAATTCTGATCCATCAGATGAATTTAAACGAATATGTGAAATTAGTGCGCAGAGCTGCTCTGTACACTCCTCCATTTAAAATTATTATATTGCTCTATTGGCTACAGTTTCAGCCAATCAATAATTTTTTTTATTCTCCTAATATAGTGTTTAAGCCCCAGCATATAATTATTCAATGTTATACTGGCAGGCTATTAACTATTGCTAGACCAATCATTAATTTAGCTAAGCTGATTTAAAATGGTAAGTTCTTATAGTTAGTTCTTTAAATGTTGAATAACATTTTGCCTAAGGGGCGCCAGATCGTTTATAAAATCAACGAACACCCACAATCGATCAATAAGGTGCTTAAGAGAATTATAGAACATCCTGTTAAAAAACAATTATGAAACCTCAGATAAAAATCAGAACTATACAATTTGCTTAACCTAGCAAGTGTAGCGAATTAACGATTATGCTAATATCGCGACTTACGTTTATATCGGGTAACCATTAAAATAAATGTAATTCGAGCCACCGTATTCGTCCTTAGCTTACTGCAAACATTAACCATTATAATTTAATTCATGCAGTATTAAAAGAAGAGAAATGATAACTACAAAATCGTGCCTTATATGTACCTCTCGAGGTCGATCAAAGTCGCAGCCATGTTGGAGATTTTATTTCGACACGTCGCTTGATCATTTAGGATTTATTGTAATTCGATAACGAAGCCTTTCCGTACTGCCACTTAACAGCTGGATTTGACGCAAATTCCCATTACCGTAAAACAAAACTCGCTTCTAATTTACTTTTAAACTTCACTTATGAATACAACAGTTGGTTGCAACTTAACCTGTTCAAAAATCCAGAAAATTAATTTGCATTCCAAGATAATTTGACTGTCGGAGTTTTCCAACATGGCGATGACCTCCTCTGATCTTTAATGTCATGGTGCTGTTGCAAGTGTCCATTTCTTGACAATTACCCACGTTTATACATTTTATGAAGTGTGACTCATACCCATCGACCCCACCACACTGAATTTACGGCCACGCACTTGTTACAGGAAGACGAAATAAAGTCACATACCTTTTACTTATCCTTTTCGCTTTAAAAAGTTTATAAACTTTACACCCAAGCTAACGTTTGAAAATCGTCGAATCAATAACGAATAATACGCCCAATAAAATTTCTAGGAAAAAGTTCAATGAGTACATTTAGGTGTCTTTAAGGAAGGCAAGACTACTGCGAGGTGCACATTAATATAGTGCAGTGGTCAGCACGCCATTGACCAAGTCAGGGTACCCTGACCGCGCTGACCAACGACCTACTTTCTGGTCAGGTACCTGCCACCGTGGCCAGACCAACCCTTCCCTCAGGGGTCCTTTGTTGGAATATAGTAAAAATTGACGAAACTTAAAAATGTTTAATTTTGCAGTTAAGGATTCGAAAATTATATTTTTGGAATCTGCAAATTTTCCCGATTCCAACGATATGTGATTTGTCTATAAAGGTTGAAAATTTGAGAAGTATTTAGTATTAAATTAAATATTAAGCTCAAGTTTCTTGATGTCAAACTCCTTCAATTTTTCAACTTTTCTAGACGAGTAATATATCATTGGAATCGGAAAAATTCGTAGATGATGATTATGCTATTTTCAAATCTCTAGTTAAAAAATTAGGAGTTTTTAACCTTTTTTATTTTGACATGCCTGTGGCCATGACCATATCTGAAAACTCAGCAAAAAGTTTGCCGACCACTGATATAGTGGAACACAGAGTGAGTGTGCACAAAGCCAAATACTGGATTGGAACTTAAGCCATAGATTGCGCGCCTAGAACGTAAACTACGCTACACAACATCGTGTGGATGCCGTCTTAAATCAAAGTGTCCTGTATTGGTTAGCCATTTACGCTGAGTTCCTCCCCTCTCGCCTTAGAGTGTTTATTGGTATCTCAACATTGTGAGTAGCCACTTCACTCACATAAGCCACGTGCGCGACGTAACATTTCGTCTGGTATACTTACTTCACATAATGGGCGCTTAAAGATACAGTCTGCTAGTGTTTTGACAGTTCCTCTACTAAACAGCCGATGCAGAGTTCCACGTGGTCGTGTTTTCCCTTCTGTCAGGGTGCAGTGGTGGTGACGTGTAAAACTTAACGATTTACGACACCTAGTCGCGAATCTTGATAATAAATATGTGTCTGACCAAAATAAAAAAAAAGTTCGCAGGATTTAATAAATGGAGTTTTATATACTTTATTAGAATCGCCCAGTCTGTTGACGGTTCGGAGCGGTCAATTTACAATCCCTAGAGATCAACAGGATTTATTTACAACAAGAGCCTGTCCCTAATAAGGATTCTGTTGTTTAACAGCGACTATGTTTTTGTGTTTGACCAGATATCCCTCGCGAAATTAGTTTTGTATTCAATCAAGTTAATTGGGTGTAATTAATTATTTCGCGTTAGGCTATAGAATCATATTTATCATATTCCTTCTGCTCTGTATCGAGGTATAATAGAAACAGTTCTTTTGACTTTAAAACAACGTAGGTCTGTAAATATTTCGGATTTTTGCTCATATCTGCCACTTTAGAATGAATTCTGTAATTGCTCAAGTACAAATTTTTTCGTGTATCTACTATCTTTGGTAACTTTTGCTGAATATAAGCTCGTTGCATATCCGCTAAAATAAATATAGTTAAATAAAAAAAATTTTAATCTAAGATGTATGTATAAATATTTCTATGTGTTAAATATTTACCCCTAGAACCTTCAAATTAAGCTGAAGACCACGATTGTGGAACACTCTGATTATTCTCAAAACAATAAAACAGAATTGCGAAATTTGTAAATATTTCAGGATATTTGGCCACCATTTGGGATTTGCTCTTTTGAATTTTGACATTTTGACTTTGGATTCAAAAAGAGCGACCTCCAGTACTATTAAATACGATGAATGTTAAATTTCATTAAGTAGAGATAATTAAAATCTCCAAGGTTTCGAATAGCATTTTCAATAGCTGTTTTTTTCGCACTCTGAATTAAAAACTGTCAACTTTGGCATCGATTTTTCAGGCATAGAATTTTTTTTACAATATTTTAAATAAAACCTTTGTATAATTTTTATACCCACAGGGGGATTAAAATTAATTTTTTTAAATTAAACAGTTTTCATCTGATTGGGACAGTTTGGAGAGCATTTCATTAAAAAAAAATTTCGATTACGTTTCCGATTTGCAAGATTCTGATAATTCATAAAGTGCCATTTTCTAAATTAAAACTTTAAACTTCTGTTTTTTTTAATTTTAATGAAAGCAAATAAAATAATTAACTTTACAAAATTTTGGAGGATACTAAGAAGTTTTTAAAAACTTTTGATCAAGTATGCGCGACAATATATTTGAAAGTGTTCCATCTGAACTTGAAATGATAACAACTTCTCATGTATTTCAGAAAAAAATATATACTTCAAAATAAAAGCTAGATTGTTAATTTGGAATAAGAAAGCATGCTGCGAAGTAAACGGAAATTCAGGTTCCGAATATCTTTATATAGTTCTAAATTAATGGAGCCCCCGAGACCTAAAGTTATCATCAAACTTATTCCAACAGTGCAAGCTTATACTCAAAGCCTGCATACACATCAATATTATATAAAGGAAAAAATGTAAATAAATAACTTAAATTAATTTAATAAAAGTAATTGCAATAGATGAAAATAAAAGCAAAAAAAGCTTATACGACTTTATCAGTATGCAGTAATACAATAAACACAACCATGTGATGTGCACTTAAATCAACCACATTACTACTCGATGCGTCGTTAATAAAGTAAGGATCATAAAAAAATAAAAAATGGAACTAAATTTTTCATTATATATATATATATATATATATATATATATATATTATATAACCAACAAATACATTCATTTTTGTTATATTAATTGCGTTGTT
>JAAAKG020215712.1:0-22119 GCA_010014905.2 Druon quercuslanigerum
GCAGTTCACTTCTTCAGGGCTGACCTGAAACTGAGGTATCAGGTTATGTTGTTCTTATGTATACTCTCTACGATGCCATTGATTGGCCAGAGCGCCCCATCATGAAGACAGGACGCACCTGATTGGCCAATCAAGTCTTATATATAAAATCCGGGAGGACGGAAAGCCAAATCGAGTTGGTATTATATTATTATAACCGTTGTCCCTATTGTCAATAGAGTCTCTGATGCTTCGGTTCGTCGAAAATTCCAAACATCCTTTTTTAAAATACCTTTTCCGATTTTTGGGCTATATCCCATAACGTTAAAAATCAACCCCTTCGTCAAAAATAATATCTTGGCGAATTTTACTGTGTCAATAGTGTCTCTGATGTTTAGGCTCCTCGAAAATGCCCACTCCGATTTTTGGGCAACAACCCTTAACGTCGAAAGTCAAGTTCTCCCTATCACATTTATACGACTTTGTTAAAAAATAACCTTTTTGAGAATTTTACAGTGTCCTTAAAGTTTTTAATGTTTGGGCTCCTCGAAAATACCCACTACGATTTTTGGTCATCAAATATTAACGCTAAAAATCAACCCTTCTGTACCAAGTAGATATGACTTTAACAAAAAATAATATTTTGTGGAATTTTACAGTGTAAATAGAGTCTCTGATGTTTGGGCTCCTCGAAGTGGCCTACTCCGATTTTTGGCTGCAACCCTTAAATTTGAAAATTAATCCCTCTCTATCACGTAGATATAACCTTGTCAAAAAATAATATTTTTGGGAATTTTACAGATTTAATAGAGTCTCTAATGTTTGGGCTCCTCGAAAATGCGTACTTCGACTTTTGCGTTACAACCCTTAACGTTGAACACCAACCCCTCTCTATCAGGTAGATATGACTTTGTCAAAAAATAATATTTTTGTGTATTTTAAAGTGTCAATAGAGTCTCTGATGTTTGGGCTTCACGAAAATGCCCACTACGATTTTTGGGCATAAACACTTAACGTTAAAAATCAACCCTTCTGTCAAAAAATAATATTTGGGAGATTTTACAGCGTCAATATTGTCTCTGATGTTTGGGCTGTTGGAAAATACCCACGCCGATTTTCGGGCTACAACCCTTAACGTTAAACACCGTAGATATGACTTCGACAAAAAAGAATATTTTTTAAATGTTACAGTGTCAATGGAGTATGTGATTTTTCGGTTCCTCGAAAATACCAACTCCAATTTTTGAGCTTTATTCCTAAGCGTCAAAAATCAATCTCTCTGTACCACGTAGATGTGGCTTTGTCAAAAATAATCTTGTTGAGATTTTTACAGTGTCAATAGTCTCTGACGTTTGAGCTCCACGAAAATGCCCACTCCGATTTTTGGGCTACAACTCTTAGCGTTAAACATCAACGCCCCTCTACCACGTAGATATGACTTGGTCAAAAAATATTATTTGGGAGAATTTTACACTGTCGAAAGAGTTTGATTTTTTGACTCCTCGAAAATACCCACTCCAATTTTTGGGCTCCAATTCTAAAGGTAAAAAATTAACCGCTCTGTACCACGTAGATATGACTTTACCAAAAAATGATATTTTTTAGATTTTTAGAGTCTCAATGTATTCTCCCTTTTTTGGGCTCCGGTTTTTGGTCAACAACGCTTAACGTTAAAAATAAAGCGCTCTGTACAACTTAGATATGACTTTATCAGAAAATAACATTTTTGAGAATCTTAGTGTCAATAGAGTGGCTGATTTTTGAAGTCCTAGAAAATACCCACTCTGGTTTTTGGGCTACAACCCAAAGTATCATAAATCAACCCCTATGTACCATGTAGATACGACTCTGTCTACAAATTATATTAACATTTCTTATATTAATTTTTTCCGAGAATTTTACAATGTCAATAGTCTGCTTTTTAGGCTTCAACCCTTAACGTCAAAAATCAACCCTTTTGTATCACGTAGATATGAATGTCAAAAATAATATTTTGGGGAATTTTACAGTTTCAATAAAGTGTCTGATTTTCGGGTTTCTCGAAAATACCCACTCCTGGTTTCGGGCTACAACCCTTAATGTTAAAAGTCAACCCTTCTGTACCACGTAGATATGACTTCACCAAAAAATAATCTATTTGAGAATTTCGCAGTGGCAATTCAATCTCCGCTTTTTGAGCTTCTATATTTGTGAATTTGGGAATAGGAAGGGTTTCAGAAAGCGCTTAAAAAAAAAAATTTCAATTGAGAAGCTGATATCGTTTTCTTTGTTCAACACAAAACAAATCTAAAATAAATAAACATTTGATTTAATTTAATACATTACGCAGGTCGTATTGCTTTGTTTAAAGAGATTATTTCCTTAATATATTTTGTTAAATTAAAGAAATATAAGAAATGTGATTATTATTTGGTGACAGAGTCGTATGTACATGGTACATAGGGGCTGATTCATGACCTTATGGGTTGTAGCCCAAAAACCAGAGTGGGTATTTTCTAGGAACCCAAAAATCAGTGACTCTATTGACACTAAGATTCTCAAAAATATTATTTTTTGATAAAGTCATATCTAAGTAGTACAGAGGGTTGATTTTTGACGTTTAGGGTTGAAGCCCAAAATTCCGAGTGGGTATTTTCTAGGAGCCCAAAAATCAGATACTCTATTGAAACTGTGAAATTCAGAAAAATATTCCTTTTCGACAGTTATATGTACGTTGTAAATAGCGGTTAATTTTTAGCATGAAGTGTTGTATCCCAAAAATTGGAAAAGTATTTTGTAAGTGCTCAACAATCAGACACTATTCACACTGTAAAAATCTCAAAAACATTATTTTTTGGTAAAGTCATATCTACGTGGTACAGAGGGGTTGATTTTTGACGCTTAGGAATAAAGCCCAAAAATTGGAGTTGGTATTTTCGAGGAGCCCAAAAATCACAGACTTTATTAACACTGTAAAATTCCCAAAAGTATTATTTTTGAACAATGCCATATTTACGCGGTACAAAGGGGTTGATGTTTAACAATAAGGGTTGTAGCCCAAAGATCGGAGTGGGTATTTTCTAGAAGCCCGAAAATCAGAGACTGTATTGAAACTGTAAAATTCTCAAGAAGATTATGTTTTGAGAGTCATATCTAAGTGGCACGAAGGGGTTAATTTTTAACGTTAAGGGTTTTACGCCAAAAATCGAAGTAGGTATTTTCAAAGCGCACACAAATCAGAGCCTCTATTGACACTGTAAAATTGACAAAAATAGTATTTTTTGAGAAAGTCATATCTGTAAAAAATTCAAATTTTTTGATGGGGGTAAAAATTGGAAGGTAAGGGCTGTTTTGGGGATACTTTTTGCGGGTTTCAAGAACCCAAAAAATACCCAAAATTTTGGTGGAATTGCATCTTTATTATTTTGTAATTTTAGGAAGCGGAGGTCCTGGGTTAATGTTAGCTAGCACCAGCACAAGAAAATTAATTTTTTGAAAAAAGTAATGGAGCCCAACAATTTAACGTTAAGCTAGCATGATCGCCGGTTTTTTAAAAATAGAGAGCGTTAAGTTTTAAGTTAAGTTATTCTCTATAGGTTTTTAGTCCATTTTTGCAATGTGGTCCTACCAGCTTAACGGACCTACGTTCTAACTATAATTAAATTCTTGTTTAAAAGTAAATTCATTTTATTATGCTTTATTATGCCTAAATTAAAAAAAATATAAAAGTTTTGCAAATTTACGATAGGAAAACTGTTTTAAATTTTCATTTCTTTAGAAAAATCGTCAAAAACCAATCGCCTTAGAAATTTAAAAAAGAATTTTTCTTAAATATTGATTTAATTTTAAGTCATTTAAGTACACTCAAATTCCAGTTAAGTCAAATCTTAATTATTTCAGCGATCATATATATTAAAACACACGTTTAGCAACACGTGACACTTTGCAGCACAGACAAGGGTACACACGGCACACATGTAAAGCGCATTCCTTCTTTGTCTCCGCCCCAATAGACATTGGTGGGGCTAAGGGGAATTTGACATAACCGAACTGTTTTCATTTCAAAGGCATTGACTTAACTGGAAGTTGAGTGTACGTTTAAAACTCATATATAACGCATCGAGTTTCTTAAATCTTTTTTCCTATGAAAGTTTCGGATGAATGACGTCAGTATTTATCATATCGAACTCAGCATGGCGGCGTAGGTATGGGGAAGAAGCGTGCGACTTATAAGCGTGCGTTCCATTCTTGGGGCTTGCGGATATTAAATAAACTGCGTTTCTCTTTATTTATAAGTAATAAGTCTTCTTTAACCAAAATCAGCATTTAGTTTAGTTTTAGAATAATGTCTGAAGTATAGTTATGAATTTAATGTCAATAAAAATACGAGAAAACGGAGGAGTGTTTGTCAGGGGCTACAGAAAGGTTCAAAATCTTTAGATTTAACTTCAGGAAAAACAAATGTATTTTACATTTAAATTAATAGCTGATGCTATCAATTTAAAGGAAATATCGTTTGTTTCAAATTGCACGTCTAGTTAACTTTAAAATATTTTATTATTAGGTCTTTGACATCTTCAGTCGAGGCTGATCATTTTCTAAATAATTTTATTATATTTTATTTGAACCAAGAAAATAAGAAACAATAGCATATGCTTTTGAATTTATAGTATGTGCATTTGACTAAGCGTGAAAGCACCGGTTGACGCTTCAAAGTAATATTTCATTGATTCAGAAGTATTTTTTTCACAGTGTAATTTAAAACAAAATATACATTTTTGCAGATTTTTAATATTTAATTATACCTGAAAGTTCTTCAATGTTAAAGACTTTCAATTTAAAATTCGTCCATTTTGAATATTTGAAATTAAAGAGTTTTTCATTATAATTAATTTCTAATAATAATTGTGTCAGGCTTAAAATGGTTACATCCCGATATGTCGAAGGCATTTTTTGTTAGAGTTTGATTTTTTAAAAATATTCTGCATAGGTTTGTCCCGGTATATATTATCAATCACGGATGCATTTTTGTAACCCAATCAAGTGATCTGATAAGAGCAACGTGTCTCGATTGACATATTGAGCTAAGCCTGGTTCTTACCCCTTCATTCACGGACTGGGTTGCAATCAAGTGTATGATTAAGGGACCTACAGCTTATGATGGGATGCAAACCACCAGAACCTCGGTAAAGAAATAGAGAAAAATTTCCAGAGGCACTGGCTCAGGGATCGAACCCCCGACCTCTAACGTCAAGTCCAAATGCCTAAAAAAATCTGATCTTTAAAGCAGGTAAAGGGAATCGACAGTATTTTTTAACTGAAAATATGGATAAGAATGTAACAAATATTATTAAATCTTATCAATAACGAATACTACGAAATTCTACCGGAATTAATTCATGTTTATTTATTAAATGTACATAAATTTCGAAAGTATTGTGTATCAGCAAAACTAGAAATTATTGACTAAATTACTGTGCTTTGCATCAATTTAAACATTAAATAATACGTTTAAAAAATGTTTAAGCTTCAATAAATTATAAGGAGATCTCCTGAACAGAGGAAACTAAATCAGGAGGCAAACAGTTGTTGTTCATTTATAAAATTTTATTAGTTTCTTTTGAAAATTTTCAACTACATAATTGTTTCCATTTATGTTTCGTGAGTGTGCAGAATTCCTGAAAATAAAAAACCAAGAATCCAACGACATAATTTGGAGAACCGCCATAAAATGTCCTTATTAAAATTTGAAACAATATGAAAATTGCCCCAAAAGAGAAAAGAAACAAATTCTCTTTTTGGACAAAAATAAAAAAGAGAAAAGAAAAATGAGAATTAAACCAAACAAATCGCCTTTCTTTTTTATTTCTTTCGTCTTTTTTATTTTTATTATTATCAAATTATTTTTTCAAATATTTTTTTTCTTGTGATTTGATAGTAATACCAAAATTGGTCTTTGGATTCTTGGTTTTATTTTCAGGAATTCTGCACATTAACTTGATAAATAGGATTTTAAATATGATTGTTATCTCATTTAAATTTGTAAATTTTGTGTTTAATCTATGTTTATTATTATAAGGTAGTTTTTCAGTGATACGGGTTGTTTTTTGGCAAATTGATTCTGAGTTCTTGCAAGGTCACTAATTTAAGCTGGCAGTAACATGCATTTTTTAACATTCACAGCCCTAAATTTGGCTTTCAGGTATTAAGTTACCCCTAAGTAATCCTTTAAATTTAACGTAGGACATAAATTGTTCGACCACTGTCCGAGATAAGCAAACAATGCTGACATACTCTTATTACAATTTTTCTTGTACTTAATTAGTAATTTTGGTTCCGTTGAAAATGCAACTTTTTATGCAAACTAAACAGGCGCATACTAGGCGTGGTCATTTTCATGCTGGTTACAAATGCACATGCATGCACACGTGGTGATCGGTTTGATACAGAATTTTACGCCCGCTTCATCATATATTGACTTAATTTCTAGGATATGGAGAAGCCTTAAAAATTGTACCTGTAAAATCTAGGTTAAATTTGACATGTTTTAGCAAAAATTTATATTTTTTGAATACCATGGGCACTCAGATATTATATTTAATATGCTACACATATTCTACAGTAGATTTTGTCTTGCCGAATCCAGATACGGGTTTTAAATTAGCCAAGGACTTCCTGCTTCCTAGAAAAATGCTATTGAATTTTCTATTTTAAACTTTCATGGCATGAATGATGTCCTTCGTAGTAAATTTAACTATTTAACTATTCTTTGTATTTAAGGATTTTTGTGGTTGCTGCAAATTAGAATTTAACGTCAAAATTCAAAATGGCGTATCCAATATGGCGTGCTAAAATTGGAAAACCGAACCGATATGGCTGAAACTTACTCTAAGGTGGTTTTTTGGGCTGCTGATTTCAAATCCAAAGTTAAAATGTCAAAATTTAAGATGGAGGATGTAATATGGCGGAACAAAATTTTAGGAATATAACAGATTTTATTTAATATCGCCATTCGCAGGATTTTCATGTCGCCGATTTTAAATCTGAAGCCCAAATTCAATAATTTTAAATTGTCGATCCAATTAGACGGGGACCGTACTTTTAAAAATGAAACAGATTTGACTAAACAGTGCTACTTGGGGTTCTCGCTGATTCAGAATATGACGCATAAATTTTTTAATTCAAAATGGCGGATACAATTCGGAAGAAAATGATCAGTTTAATCTAAAAATTTCATCATCAGTTCTGAATGACGAATATCGTCCTAAATGGGGTACTAAATTAGTTGTAAATCATTGCTTAATTTCAGCATTGGGTAGACATTGTTTGGGCATGGTGGTACTTCAAGTTTCACCGCTCTGAAAAAATGTCATAATCGTAATAAGCACTTGCAATAATCACCCGCATTGACCTGAGACCAATTTTTTACTTCTGGTACTATATTTTGACATATAAAAAACCTAATTTCAAGGCCATTGGTATGAGGTAAAAATGATGCGATTTCATATAATAGCAATACGTATATTAGATTTTTGTACCACAAATATGAATAAGTTGTATTTACAATATTTTAGTAAGTGCATTTCCTACTCTTTATGATTGAAGTACACTTGTTATGTTATGAATGTTGTTATAATTCTCTAACCTACAATCGTATGGTTAAATCAATGCAGATGCGAAATTCGGTTGGATGGACTTATCTACGGTAACCAGAGTTGGGCCGACTATGGTGTTTTCAAGCTAACGTGGACAACGTGGACAAGCGAAAAGCCAACCGTGGGCCCAATAAAAAAATCTGAAATCGAAAAAAACAAATGCCCCAACAGCACATTTGTTTATTAAATTTGTTTTAAAAACTCATAAAATTAATAAACAAATTTTGAATTCAGCTGAAATTATCATGAATTACCTAATTTAAAAAGTTGACTTCAAAAAACAAATTTTATGTCGACAAATGCCTGATCAATGCATTTTTTCATTAAATTTGTTTAAAAAAACAATTAAATTTATCAACTAATTATGAATTTTGCTTAAATTCTTATGAAGTTCCGAATTTAAAGGACTGGCATTGAAAATAATACAATTTTTCTGCTGAAAAATGTCCGAATAATGCATTTGTTTATTATTATTTTTTTAATCGTAAGATTATCAAAGAAATTATGACTTGCTAAAATTATCATAAAGTTCCTTAAAAAAAATTGACATAGAATAAAACAAACTTATCTTTCGAAAAATTATTTATTAATGCATTTTTTAAATTAAATTTGTTTGTAATTTCTATAATAATAATCTCAAGAAAAAAATTTCATCATGTTACTTTTATTCAAATTTCTTGCAATATAACTTAAAAACGCAAAACAATGGAAAATCGTATGCAAAATTATTTCAACAAAGAATTTTTTTATAAATTTGTTTATTGTGTAATATTGGAATATCTTTAACTAATGTTACTCTATGAAAGTTAGGGGATTTGAACAATGTTTCTGTTATTGAGGAGCACCGGAGCATTTGGCAGAGTTTTTGTCACCAAACTTTAAGTGCTTCGATAGCGAAGTACTTAGAGAGCTCGGTGAAATACTAAACTAGTGTAGGTAGTTTAGGTAGGGTTCGAATCCTCGGCGAGTGCGATGTTTCAAAGCGTTTAAGCGTGCGATTATATCTGTAAGTAACCTTGTGCGAATTATGTATTTATTAATGATAAAAAATGATGATTATATGATAATTATTTCAAAAATATCTTTAAAAAATATTGTTGTTAAAAATTAAATTGAATTAACTAATTGAATAAATTAGATTGTTTAAATTTTTAAATTGTTTAAATTTACAAAAAAATTAATTGTTGTCGATGGTTGGGCCGAAATCATCTTAATAGATGGTCCATATATGGGACCAAATGTCGGGCCGACATGGACAAGCCAATGGCGGTTTCCGTTATATTTTGGCTGGTTGGTCTGACCTGTGGCGCACAAAGTTGGACCGACTGTCTGACGGTTGGACCGACCGAGGGCCGAGCTCATTTCGCATATTTCTAAGCGGAGGAAAAGAAACTAAACTTTTATTATTATTTTTTTTCAAACTTTCCCTCGGGTGAACCCGGTTTTACATCATAGCCACGGGCTAAGTCAACTGACTGATGAGATGAGGATGTTATAAGTTAATTTAATACGATACTTGAATCCTTCGGCGTTGATGCGATAGATATACAATTACGCGCATGGTGTAGCTGGGAGCTCGTCCCTTACCGCTGCCATACTTAAAGAGCGAGCGCCAGTGTTGGAGGTTAAAAGAATCACTTCTGTATGCTTTCTTACAGCTAACTTTGACAGAAGTTGGAGGTGACAACAGTCACCTCTGGGTGCTTTTTCTTTCTTAGAGCTACAATCTGTCACTCCACAGGTTTTTAGCCGCTTGCTTCCTGATGGTCGAGAAAGTTTCTTACAATGCGACAGGTGTTTAATAAAATCGCCTTCTGAGCTGCTGCCAATACCCTCCTGACTCCCCCATGCGCGAATTCACGTCGGCACCCAGAGCAGGACCGTCAGCCCAAAGTTTGTTTGAATTTGGTCCGCCATAGACCGGCAGCTAAAATTAGGCCAACTTTTGTATTTAAAAGAAACTTATGTCGGCCCAGCCTAAACAGCCAACGTTGGTAGTCTTAAGAGTGACCAAATGTTGGCCCAACTTTGGCCCGAGCATGGCTATGAGAAATCTCTGGTAAAAGAAAATCTTTCTTAAAGAGTAACCCCGACATTAGGCCAAACTCTGGGCAATAGTCAGCCTAGTACCTAAATGTAAAAGATGTTTAGTGCATCTTGCGTACACGTTGCCTATAGCCGAAATCAGAGTAGAATAAATATATGCACGATTCACATGCCTCCATATGGTCTTAACTTCATTCCTTAACTCGTTATCCTTATGGATCTTGGTTGACTGCAAATTTCGGTAAAGTGAACAAACAATGTCGATAATGTAGACTCTTCCACCTTTTTTCTCGCATCACGATGTTAGGTTGATTGACTCGGATGAAATGCTCCGTTTGGATAGTAACATCCAAATATAAGATGTAAGCTTCGCATTCTAAAAAAGGCATTGGAAGTTAGCAATATAAAGGCATCCATTCTTTTAAGAGTCCTAGGTTTAGGGCAAGTTGTTTATGTATAATGCCCGTTACATCATTACGTCTGTAAGTATATTATCTCTGAGTCATTACGCGACAGCTACCAATAAAGTGCTCGATGGTCATGAACCGGTCAACCACGTTTGGTGTAACACGTTTTTGCGATAATTTTTTGTGCTGACAACCTTGTCCTATATAGGAATGACGAATCTTTCCGTCTTTGGATCCAGAATACGCTTTCTTAGCCAAATATTGAATGCCTCACTATCCACTTCATGATGATCTAACGTTTAGGGGTGCTCGCCGTGGATAGCTTTATGTCTCCAGTGTATTTCTAATTCCATTATGGTTTCTGCCCTGATATACAAGGCCTCATCTGCTGACAAATTTATGGGAATGTAGTCAAGATCCGCTTTACAGATGGTACTGTAAAGCGCAACATCTCGTTTGCTATTAAAATAGTCTTGCAACTGTATAACTTGTGAGTCACGCCGTTTTTTGATACTTAAAACGCCCCTACCCCCTATATGTCGTGGTAGAACTACCCTTTTAATCGCTGAAATAATGTGGTGCATTCGGTACTTCGACATTTCTACGCGGACGATTCTGTTTAACTTTTCAAGGTTGATGTTAGACCATGTGATTAACCCAAAGGAGTACGTGAGGACAGCGATGACATAGGTGTTGATAGCCCTGATTTTGTTAGCCGAGTTAAGAGAACTCTTCATAATCAACTTGAGTCTCATAGTGAAGGCAGTCGTTAGGCTTGTCTTAACTATCGTATGCTACCCTTAACTTCAAGAATACCCAAATATTTATATGACTCACCCGCATCCATTGGCTGGATGTCATTTTCAAACTCTTTCTTCAACTCTATGGTCCTTAATTCCCCTGTGATTAAATGCACTGTTCTGCATTTATCTAGTCAAAACTCCATGTGGATATCATTGGAAAACTGCCTTGTAACATCGATCACTTGCTGCAGTTTCTGGGATGAACTAGCGAACAGGTTCAGGTTATCCATGTACAGAAGATGGGTCACTTGATGACCAGCCTCATTATCATGTATTCTGAACCCATGAAACATGCTGTTAAGTGTTTTGCTCAATGGGTTCAACGCTAAATAGAACCCTAGTGCACTGAAGGTGTCTCCTCGAAATATACCTGACGTAATGCGTATTGATCTAATTATCCTTGGTTTTTCATGATCAAAATACTTGATTATTCTACTCGAAAGCCTCATCGCATGACTTAAAAAGTCAATAATGTGTGGGCAGATTTCTTAAAGTTATAAGACTTCAAGCAAAGAGTCATGCAGCACGGAAGGAAACGCTTGCTTGCAGTCAATGTTTACGAGCTTAAATCATGGCAACAGCGTCTATAGTGACTAAATCTTTACTGCCTCGAGAGTTTTTACAACATGCTTTGTGTTCTTGTGTAAGGATGGCATTATCGTCGCAATGAGAATATTTGCCTTTGCTATCTTCATTTTGAACCATGCTGTGTTTAAATTGCATCTGTTCATTTTTATCCAAACACCCGACCAATAGTTGGTTATGTCTTCCAATTGAGGGACTTCGGTGTCTTGCTGGTTATTTTGCTTTACACTCAGTTTATTTTGTTCATTTTGTTGCCTTCGTGCACTACTTTTCTTGTATCGACGCAGTCTGACAATAATTACATCTAGTCTCTACCGTTAGGAGTCTAATCTCATCCAATATTGATGGTGTTAATGTCTCGATGTGCCGAGGATGGATGATTTTAATAACATGTTTTATCAGCTTTCTGGTTCTATTTTATTTTTTATATTGAGTTAATCGACCCGATTGGCACCTTACTTTGCTGACATCCATATTCAACTTAATTCTCTATGCTGGATCACGATCCCTTGATGAGAAAAAGACTGCATTTCTAGGTCTAGTTCTACGGCCTAACGTTTTAACGGTTGCCACAGCTGTACGGTATATAAGAGTTTGCATCTTTAACACATTATGTTAGTTCAAATGCGTAGGTAAAACCTTGCTATTGAGGTGTTCTATTAGTGCACGCAGAGCATTTGTGATGTTCGTCTTGGGCAGAGAATGCCATTATGTTGGTTCTACATATTTGAACTCTAGTAAAGCATGACCAAAATTTATTTTAAGTTACTGTAGTTTTTCTTGGATTGCGCTGTTTACATCCTCGTGAATAATATCTGGATGGGCTTCTAGTGGATCCAATACTTGATGTTCATAGGCATAGGCACCGATGCCTTCAGCTTCAATCAAGTCTTCGTTGTCCACATCTTCCAAGTGGAGTTCATCAATAGGAAGCAATCATCAATTATTATTATTATTATTATTATACAAGTAAGCCATATCTCTTTCGAGGTAAGCGTAACTCATTCGGGATCAGGGAATTTATATAAGAAAAGGGATGAATGTGTGAATTTCATGTCTGCCCAAATTCAACCGGACTTTATAAAACCTAGTCAAACCTTGTTAGCCAAAGATCGGCCTAACTAGTCCAATGATCACGCTGGGCCGAGGGTTTTTCCGCCCATCGATCCGAAATGAGGACCCAAGTTTGGGCCATTGTGCTTAACGAGGTCGGCATATCCTTGGGCTACAATACAGAGACATCTTTTTTACAATATAATTATAACACCTACTATTGCTATACTCTAAGGATATAACGTAATAGGTATTCAAAAAATAAATAAAAATTGATAGCGTGTATTTTGTTTATAAGTCTTAATGATTCTGCTTAGAATGAATACATATATTACATTTTCAAACATTATATTACAAATAAAATTTCTAAATTTACGGAGTTGCGAAACTGCATCTATGTTTTAATCTATTGCTTGGCAGTTGGGATCTTAACAAATACTGTATCTCTATACCTACAGAATTGCATAATTTTTTTTATTATTATGCGACATCGTGTAGATGTAAAATAAATTAAATACTAAGGGGAACACAAATGAAATAATTTTTAAATAAATGATATAAGTCTATAACAATTTTTAGCGTTTCGTAGCCCTGGGATGAAACTCGTCAATGTTTTTCCAACCACTTTTTTTAACGAATTTTGTTTTCAAATATTTTTCTTTAAACAATTTTTTCAAACATTTTTTTAAGCAATTTTTTCTTAAAAATTGTTGTGTACACAATTTTTTCTTTGGCGCCCACTTTCACTGATTTTTCTTTGTTTAATATTTTGTTTTTTTGCGTTATAGACTGTTTCAAAACTTTTGATAATGACATGAAATATCATGGGCGGAACATAGGCGTTTTATCGCGTAGTATGAATATTTTCTTACGCCCTGGCGTACTCGTGCTGTAAATTTATAGACAAGATTTTTCTCTCAATATTTTAAGTGTTAAGTTAGCCGCGAGGTTTAGTCATTAGCGAGCGAACGTGTTAAACTTAGATTAGGTGGTTAGAAACCCGTCACAGCGTTTTCGTTTTTTAAAATCGTTAATATAGTTAAAAGCGTGCGACTATATTATATGTACTGTATTGTAATTTAATGTAATTGCTTAACTTAAACTATGTAAGGATGTGTGTAGTAGTTCGCTGGCGCACGAAATTTTACATGACGGATGTAGAATTCACATATTTAGAGCAATCGACTTTGTTTTCTTTGATTGACGCTGTAACTGACAGTTCGACTCATTTTACGTAACTGGCAGGTAATCGACATCTCATTTTACCCAACTTTCAGGTAATCTTTATTATTTAATTGTATTATATCTTACTAAATCGCGAATTTAATCATAATGATTTTATATTAATATTTGATATTTTTATATCAATTATTATCCTATTTCATTTTACACGACTGAAAGTGAAATCTTAATAAAATGCTGCAATGTCCTCCATTTGCTGAACTAAGTTGTGTAAAATTTAACACACAAATATTCTCCGTGTTTATTCTGTAATATGTTGTAGTAAATAAAAAACTAGTGAACACTTATTTTTGTTTGCGTGCTAATTCGTTTATTTATGAGGTGAAAACCACCCTTACAGTTTACTACTAAAAGCAGTTTTCTTTAATATCTTAAAAACAAATCGGAGCTTTTAACCGAAAAAACGTCAGATTATTTATTACAATAATACGCTCATTGAGACATAATTGTTATGTCGAAGGGTTGTTGACATTTTTTTATTCAGAAATTTTCAAAGTAGTTAATATTTCACGAAGGTGAAGTTTGCCACAGATATGGATTCCAAACTTCCCAGGTGCGAAATTCGATTGGATGCCAGAAGCTTGACCATCGGCCCAAAGTTGGGCAGACTAAGATGTTTTCAAGCTGTTAGGGTCATTCCTACGTTGGCGACGGACGTCGGAGGCGAACAAAAAGCCGAACCTCGACCGCAATAATGCAGTTTGCCCGACTCTAGATACAGGAGTCGGGTTGCCACAAGTCACGTTCATCCAACCCTGGTCGGTCAAACCCTGGTCTGAGTACGAGCAGACTTTCCAAATAAATCGATGAAGAAAATAAAAAATTTGCTTAAAAAAAACTTGCGAGAACTAGGTATTTAAAATTTAATCATTTAAATTTTCCTATTTATTAATATTTTTCAAGTTAATGACCTAATAAAAATTAACAATTTAATTTAATTAATTAATGGAATTGTTTAAATTTTTAAATTGTAGAAATTTTGTTTTCAATTAATTTTTATCGAAGGTTGGGCCGGCATCAACTTAATAGATGGTTCATATATTGGACCAAATATCGGACCGACGTGGAGAAGCCGAATGTGGTTGACCGTTATCATTTAGCCGTTTAGACCGTTATCATTTTAGTCAAAAAGACAAGAGTCATCTCGTAAAAGTAAAACCCCCTTTGGATTCGTCTAGAAAACATCTCGGTGTGCAAATATACTATTTTTATATTTCGCGATTGAAAACACATTTCTCGACGTCACCCATTACAATTAATTTTTCACAAATACGCCGAAATATGTCAACTTTAATTTTTAATTTTCCTAATGACTTTACTCTATATTGTCATATTATTTTCATATTATTTACTGTAGGTTCTATGCTTGCTTTAGGTTGGTCTCCTCTACACTCTCAGAAATTTCCTCTAAACAATAAAGGAATACTTTTACGGTTAAAGTGTCATCATTTGAGAATTAAGTTCGAAAACACATCCTTTAATGGTTAAAATGCGCATGCGTGTGCGCATGAAATCCACAGTAAAGGCTTCTAAAGATGAAAAGGAGAGTGAAACGAATCTGCTTTTAAAGTATTCTACTTTAACAACTAAAGGACCGACTTTATCGTTTAGAGGACATTTCTGAGAGTGTATATTAATCTTGGAAGTGTCGAAATTTTATCAATTGCGCTCAGTTGAAATTAATAGACAAGATAAATTTTTCTCTATATTAAATTCATGTGATTTTAACATGAGTCTAATTGTAAATACTGCCCTTTCTATAGTTTTTAAAAATTAATTTCAATCGTTTAAGATCAAACTGTGTCATTCGTATTTTTAAAAAATTCTGTAAACCCTGTAAAAAAGTAAACTCGATATTCTGACATTCATTAACAAATGTATGGTTATATAAACCAGAGTTCTGATTAAATATGGCCTTACTATTTGTTCTGGCTAGAGTAACCAGAATTCTTGTTAAATTAACCAAAAACTCTTATTAAAACAATCAGAATTCTGATTACTTAAATCAGAAAAGATAATAAGGACATATTTAACCAGAATTCTGGTTGATTTAACCAGATATTTTTTGGAGTGGTGCAACAAATTAATAAGGAATGTTCGGAGGATATTTATTAGAAAAATTTCAGTCCTAACCAAAACATTTACTACAAATAAAACATCTTCTGTTTGATAGAAGACAAGCCCACAGTCTGAATCAGATATGCATGTATCTAATCTTGTGAACGGCAGTGGGAGTAACGGAGTGTAAAGAGGCGTGGAGATGTTTAGCCGTGAACCAGTTAAGTGCCAAGTTTAAGGCCATCAGACGTCGCTGACGTCATGTTCGTTCGACATGGCAGCCCTAACCTTCGGCAATATATGCCTGTCTAAATTTCCACCAAATGCTTTAATGGCTCTTCACGTGCCGGCGGTTATCCTGTTGTGTAGGTTGGGTTTGATATGAATGATCAATAATATCAAGGTTTCTTGGAATATAATACGACACATGAAACATTACGTACATTAACTTGGTCTACACTTATTTATAAGCTCACATAGAGAATAGTTGACCACTTTAAAACTAGACAACTAGTGTGTGATGTACTTTAACCACCATTTAAAGTATGATATAAATAATAATTCCTTACTATAATTTCCCTTACGCCGAGAATATTATAGTCATATACCCTTCTAGTAATTCTTTAGTAACAATTTTTTCCTCAACTTCAAAATAAGTTCCTAATTTATTTAGATTGATTTCGAAATAATTCGGTAGTTTAAAATATATTCTTGTCGATAATTCGATTTAAATGGAGTGTGGCATTTCGTGTTATAAATTTTTAAGTGTTATGAGGATAAGCTATGCCGTAATGATAAGATAATGTTGTTGAATTATCGCCAACCAGGAAATTTAGTTCTAATAACTCCAATGACTCCTGAGAAATATCTTTAAAAAATACCATCAACCGGTTTGATTCGCTGTAACAATTTTGAGAGAATCGTGAAAGGTTAAATTGTCAAGGTTCAAAGGCAATAATTAGTATGTTTTACAATACCGTAATAGTAAGTTATATTGTTTTACTGTGACAATTTTCTATTTAAGAATAGCAAGTATCAATATTTTTTGTTGTAAAATCTGAGGTAGAAAAAGTTAGTAGAGGAATTATTAAATGGTAAAAAAAGAATAGAAGTATTTAGCATCTTAAATAACATAATTGACTAAATATTTCTGTCAAATCACAAGACTCTGTAGGGAAATGTACACGGAGAATCTTTTGGTTCTAAAATGTAACTTTATACAATCCCTAGAAGAGACTGTGAAGTTTACAAAACACTATAGGAAAGACATTCTTATTTTCATTCTACTTATTTCTAATTCTTCCCATAGAAAATAGGAAAAACTGCCATGGTATTACTGTATATATTATATTTGCTTTCTTCATGAATTGTATATATTAAACATATAATTAAGTACTAATATCTTGTTCTAAGCTGAAAGAGAAAAAATCGTGTTAGAAGAAAACAGTGCTGGCGGAAATCGAACGCGGAATTCCGGGGCAGCAGAATGGATACATTTTCATGGAGAAAAATGAGATTGAAGAGTTAGATATTCAGTACATGAATTGTTTATAGATTACAAAATTTCAGGAATAAATGCAGACGACACCGAAAGAAATGTGGAACTACACACTAATCCTTTAAAAAATCTATCTCTCCTGTATAAGACAAATTTCCAGTCATTTCCAACGCGATCGAAAAGCGAGGCATGCTCAGAGCCAGTTGCTAAGTGCACATTTATTTCGGGGACGATAACTTATATTTCTGTTGCCATTCAGGAATTTAAGGAAAATATACGTAAATTTCAGATACCGTTTCTGAATACTAAAAAACGCAGTAATTTTACTTTAAAAGTTACTAAATTTCGTTGTTAGCTACCTATTTTCGTAAATTGCAGTTAATTTAATATTCTAAAGGCGTCGGATTTTTCAGAACATGTCTAACAATGTGGAAAAATCTAAAGGTATTTGGAAAACCTCTGGAGTTTTCTTAAGAATTTGAGTACATACCCTGAAAAGTTAATACATAAGATTGTAGAATGTATCTCATTTAAACTTAATATCTTACTGAAGCAAGTTTAGATTTCTATCTTGAATATTACAAAAAAAATGAATATTGTACTAGATGCTAAGGTGTATATTTGTTTTTTGTTTCAGGTACGTATGATTCAGAGAGTGGATTATTTTCTGTTTCAAAATATAATTTGTTGTTCATATTTGGTATGTAAATTATTATATTGCACTATTTAAAACCTCTTAAATCAAAATTTTTTAATTTGGAGTGAGTTTTTGCAATTGTAAAATGTTATATTAAATAATCGTAAGGATACACTGAGAGACTTTTTGTTAGAAAAAATAATAAAACTGAATGAGAATGTAAAATAATATCGTTCAAAAATAGGAAAAGCAGGGTTTGCGTATCAAAAATTAATATAGTGGTTTTCAGCCGGCCAAACTAACATTTTTGTTTGAACAAATGAAAAAGATGTTGCATCATCTCTTATAAAACTTGAGATAATTTAAAATTCACTATATCAAAGTTGACAAGCGAATTTAAAATTATAGTAATACATTTTATTTAAAAGAGTGAAAAAATCATTTGAAGTTTCCATACAAAGCATATAAGAATCTCAAACGACTATATGAAAAATAACTCACTCCATCAAAACATTTAGCTTTCAGAAGGAGAAACTAAATAGACAAATTAAATACAATTAAATACGGAAGCACATGTACAATTATTATTTTTATTATGATATACTTTATTTATTCAGTACATACATCATCGCACGTTTAATCGCTATGAAAAATCGGAATCGCTGCGGCGAGATTCGAACCTAACTTACCTAAATCACTAACGCATTTTATCTCTAACAAATAAAACCTCACGGCTAACTTACTTTGCCAAAAATCTCGGCAAAGCAGCGTCGCTTGAGAACTCAGGGCAGTATGAAATATATTTGGGCCGTGTCTAATTTGATATCTCAGGAACTCAGTATAATAAACATGAGTGTATTTAGATGTAATCTTTTATAAATTATACTCATTGAATTAAATCTCACTTCACTCAAAACTCACTCCTTGGTGTATAAATTTCGTAAGAAAGAGATTCTAACGTTTAAAATTCCATAGCAAATGAATGAATTAAAAATAGAAAGGGGGGTTAAATTTTATTCAAAATGTTATAAACCATAACCATTCGTTCCATGTTCGGCTCTGCATTGTATGAATGAGAAAACAAATATACTATTTTTATATTTCGCCATTAAAAACATTGGAAAACGGCGGAAACACTCGAGGAGTATTCTCAAAGGAAACTATATGAAAAAGCAAGAATAATGATTTTATAGTTTGCTATGCGTCTCAGGTTTTTGTCAACTTCATGTCGACAATATCAGTTTCTAAAATACGTTTTCAAGATTACGATATTCACTATTCACATAAACTTCGGTACTGTAATACGAATAAGTGTAATAAAACTCGGTTTTCCCTATTTTGGAACGATATTATGCTAAATTCAAGTTTTTTTTATTTATTCTTACCAAAGATGTCTCAGTGTAGTTGCCAAAAAGTTGAAACTTTAAGGGTGTTTGGTTCAATACGATTTTGAATTTTGTTGTATAGGTACGGCACTGACTCAATATATATTTTTCCCGAAAGATTTGCGAACGAAAGAAAGAAAACGTGTCGAATATCCGGGGTTTTGCAAGATCCTTAGACCAATAAAATGTTGAAAAATCATACTTTTTGTTGAGGAAATCATTATTTTCACGACAAATATTTGAACGGTTAGAATCGTTTGCAAATTTATTTGTTTACTCACAATTCTGACATCATAGAAGAATTCTCGCGAACTATCAGGTTTTCAAAGGGCCACTATTTGATGTTGGTGACCCTAAATTTTGCGAAATACGTTGCGAAATGGAGAAAAAAGTAGACAAAATTGACATGCCCTGTATGTGTGATGTAACTGCATGTGTAATCAGCCATCAGGTGGCCAGCTGCCACCTTCACTCTGCAAGTCTGCACATGGTATAGAGTGAAGTTGGCAGCAAGCCTGGCGGCTGATTACTAATTCAGCTACAACTCACTCAGGGCATGTCAATTTTGTGTACTATTTTCTCTATTTCGCAACATATTTCGCAAAATTTAGGGTCACCAGCATCAAATCGTGGCCCTTTGAAAACCGGATGGTTCGCGAGAATTCTTCTATGATGTCAGAATTGTGAGTAAACAAATAAATTTGCAAACGATTCTAACCGTTCAAATGCTGTCGTCTGCTTCCCCTTTGTTTTCTATCTTTTGAAAAATTCATATTTGTCGTGAAAATAATGATTTCCTCAACATAAGGTATCATTTTTCAATATTTTATTGATCTGAAGATCTTGCAAAACCCCGGATATTCGACAAGTTTTCTTTCTTTCGTTCGCAAATCCTTCGGAACAAATATTAATTGAGTGAGAGCCGCACCTATAAAAAAAATTCAAAGTCGGATTAAACCAAGACCCTTATGTCGCAATCATTTGTAACTTTTTTAAATCTAATGAGACATCATTTAGAAAATAGAATCAAAAAACAGCCGAAATATCTTGTCAATCACCTGTCCAAACTACAAATTCAAAATGAAAATGAATGATTGAAATATTTGTGAAGTCTTTTAAATGTTTTCAAAATCTTTGTGAAACCATTATGATATCTTTGTTCAATCTTTTAAATATATCTGAAATCTTTGTGAAATAATATAAGGCTTGGTGAAATCTTTGGCAAATCATTAAAAAAAATTGAAATCTTTGTGAATTCTTGGTGAATTACTTAAAAATCTTTGCGAAAAATTTGAAGTATTTTTGAAATATTTAATCCCCAAGCCCAATTCTTTGTAAAATCTTTTCAATCTATTTGCAATTTTTGCGAAATACTTTATATCCTTTGAAATCTTTATGAAATCTTTGAAAAATTATTGCAAGCTTTGTAAAATATTTGTAAAATCTTTCATATTCAATTTGTACACAGTTTAATAATATTATACTATGTTCAAATTGTACCAATAAATATTGTAAGTCTAGGCCCTGCCCCTTCCTCTTTAAAAAAATGCTCTGCCGCTTCTGGCTCGGCGTATCCCATATGTGCACGTGCATAGTTCAGCGAGTGACCAACAGCGTGCACAGTTGTACCACCGACCCTCGACGTGCACAATTGGGAACGTGCACAGTTGCTTTGTGCACAGTAGTACGCCTCCCAAATTAATAAGTGCACAGCCTTGAGTATCCCATCTGTGGACGTGAACTTGTTAGAAAATCTGATTGTATTAATTGAGACGTGCACTGTTGGAAGGGTACAATCTATGCACGTGTACAGTTGGGAGTAACACACACTCTCAACTCTACACATCTAAATTTGAACGTGAACTGTTGGAAGTGTCCCAACAAGTAAGAAGAAATAGATGCTGGTAGAATGTGAATAAACGACGGATAGGCTGTCATACATTTTCCTTATCTATTACTATTGTAGTAATAGAAAATAATTCATTGTAACGGATTTCTATTTTTTTTACTTTCAGCAGGGAAGAATTAGAGCGCAAAATCGTGAATACGCACACTATTTTGCTTAATAACTAAACTGTTAAGCAAAATATTGTCAAAACATCTCTGGAAATATCAATTGCCGTAATTCTAGGCCTACATTGGGATATGATAAAGCTAATGAAGTTTCTTTTAGCATGTCAGAAAGGCTAATCGATCAGCGGGTATTATTTACATTTCCTTAGAATATACCCTGGAAAAAAGACTGAACATACTGTTACTGAAATGATAAGTTTTGAAAGTGCTAATCAGGTAAAAGAACCACTTAGGCGCCCTGCGCATAATACGTTACACGTTTTTCTTTTGTTTATATCGTTGTATCCGATTAGGCTTCAAGGCAGTTTTATTCTCGTATTTATTTAAACAAAAGGGAAAACACATTTGGGAAAAGTTAGACTTATTAGTAAGGAGGTTAGTTGCATTTATATTGTACCATTTATAACGCATTACCCTAGTGCGAATTTTTGTCGGCACGTAGTGCAGGGTCGTGGGCCCAAAGTTGGAATGACTTTGTTCCGCCGTAGATCTGCAGCCAAAGTTGGGCCAACCTTTTTATTCAAAAGAAACTTATGTCAGCCCAACCTAAACAGCCAACGTTGGCAGTCTAAGTGGGACCGATTATTGGTTGAACTTTGTTCCAAACATGGCCCGACCATCGGTTGAACTATCGAAATTCTTTCTTAAGGGCATGTGACACTCAAATGCACCGACCAAGCCAGTCCCAAGATCGAAATTAGTTCCCATATTTAAAAATT
>JAAAKG020215723.1:0-22118 GCA_010014905.2 Druon quercuslanigerum
ACATAGCTTGCACCGTATTGTCCCCCCCCCACCCCCGCTTTTTAAAATATTAAAAAAAAAACTCCGCCCAACGGTGAAGGTGGAAAATTTTTTCTAAAAAACCCCCACAAAAATTTAAAAAAGGGGGGGGGGGGGGGGGGGGGGTGGAATCAAATTTTTACAAATATCAAATACCTTTTCTGATGATAATGTACAAATAAAACAACATTTATTTTTAATCCAATAAGTCAGGCGAAAAAAACATATCGTGTCAAAAAATGTTTTTAAGAAAACCTGATTCAGCATCTCGTGATATTTGCATGGACAATGGTTTTGGGGTCGCTTAGTCCCCAAAAATTAGATTAATTAAAAACTTAGTCGATCGATGTATTGAATTGAGGCATTTTAACTTTCGAAGTGATAATCTAAAGTTTATCAAAGAAACATTACAATCCAATGATTATCCTCTACCACTCATTCAGATTATCAAAATCGAGTGCGAAGCACGACATGCGTGATGAAATTATTTTCGTTAAAGCTCAAGGAACTTTAACTAAAGAGAATCACAATCACCAAATGACAGTTTTCGATGCTTGTATCTTTCATTTTAAAAGGCTTATAAATTTTCTTTAAGAATTAAATTTGCAAAGCAAAAAGTCATTAAAAGACTTTCCATGTATGCCAAAAAAAGTTTTTTATTTTCTTGAAGACTTTAAAACTTCTATAAAAGAAAGAATTCAAATTGAAAAAATTAATAATTGAAAAAAAAATTTTAAATAAATAAAAGAATTCAGGAAATAAACAACTGCTATAATAATAATAATAATGATAATAAACAAAAATGGTTAGATAATCATAATGTAAAAGATAATGTCTTAACTCTTTCTTACATTGATGAATTATCTGAAATAATGAGAGGTTCTCTCCAACATTTAATATTAATGTTTATTTCAAAAATAGCCACAAATAAAAAAATTGTTTCATCAATAAAAAAGACAAGGATGCTAAAGAGTTGGTAATAATAATACTAGATTTTTTTCAATTTTAACTATGATAATGTTAAAATGCTAGCGAGAGAAAAGATCTCTTATAAAAGAAAATTTCTCGAATCAATTTTTATTTTAAAAAAATGGTTAGAAATTTGTGTAACTTAAAATCTGAATGACGGCATATAAATCATTTTTAAAATTGCGTTTTAAACTAATAACTTTTCATTATCTATTTTGAATTTAAAACTTTCTGGCGCGCTCATCAGAGTTACTACACTTTTGTATATCCGCATTTGTTGTTTAAAAAAATGTCTTGAAATGTAGTTATTTGACTAATTTAACCTCCCACTTTTACAAATGAAGTTATCAAAAAATATTTTTAATCTCTGACATTCTTCTTGAAATTCTTTTTTAATAAAAAAAAACAAAAACTTAAAATTTTTTCCCTGCTTAATTTTCTTTAATATCGAAAGAAAACTCTTTGTTTTCAGGAATTTAAAGTATTTATATTTTATGTTATATCAAAATGATCAACAATGTTTAGAAATTGATCGGGTTGTTCATATTTATGCCATTTTAAATCTTATAAATGCAATATCAGATTTTAACTCATAGTCCCCAAAAACATTAGCGTACTCAAGGAAAATTAAATCGGACCACGTTACATAATTTTTTTTTGAAATGCCCACGTGTATGTCATAATGCAAAACTGGTACGATTTTTTGCCGATATGTCACTGGCAGTAAAGGAGTTGAAATGGTTAAAAATCTTGAAAATTAAGGCGCTTCATATGCAGTCCCGGCAGAATGCATGCGGTAAAACGCTAATGGACAAAGTAATGGGAAGAGTCTCAAAAAATGTAATAATAATTTGTTTAATACTTGGCAAATCTAAATCGTTGATGAACATCCAAATCGTTTGGATCAGACTTGATGAGTTTTTTGTATATCAGCAGTTTTTTTACAGAATCTTCAAAAAGAGCAGAAAGCGACTGGACTCCACCTTCTCCTACAAGTGATGAGATTTTGACTGCAGAAAATATAACAGCCCTAACAAGTGATTTGGATTCTGGGAAATATTTGTATGGCGCTGGTTTTGGACACAATACGTATATGCCTCCTTCTCCTGCTGCACATAATAACCAGTTTTATCAAGTTGTACCAATGCCACACCGTGAGTTGAAAATTCGTGTATTTAAAAAAAATTAAAACCAATTTTTGCAGAAAATTCTTGTGTTTGTTCGAAAACTTATTTTCAACTGAAAATCCAACTATTTCACTTTACGTCGAAACTGTATATTTTCGAATAAAAATTAAACTTCTTGAAAGAAACATCCAGTAGCTTATGGAAAACTTATTTTTCTGCTAGAAGGTTGTAGATTTCAGTTGAAAATTGTTGCATTTTAATTAAAATACATTGTTAAAAATGAATGTTTTCTTATTAAAAATTGATTTGAAAATTTTTTTAATTTAAGTGTTTCCTTTTTGGTGAAAATTTGTGTTTCTAGGTCAAAATTAAACTGTTTATTTTGGTAAGAAAATTTATTTTCTGCTTGGAGATACATCACTTAAACTATAAATGAATTTCTTCGACTTAAGGTTTTACTATTATATTTTTTTTATTTAATGAAGACCTTAAGACCTACAAATCTACACAATCCTGGGGAAGCGAAAAGCGTTTCAATATCTATAATATACTTTCCATGGTTTATGCGTTTTAGTGTTCTGTTTAGTCTCTTTCCTCTTCGTTATCTGCCTGTCTGACATCGGATACCCTGTCAGTAGCAGTGCTACCGCCGAAATAGCCATCATAGTCATGAGGGGAAAGATCAAACCCTACCGCGACATCAACGCGAGAACACACTAAGTAAAGTGACTGTTAAGATCAGGATTTTATAAGTTAATTTAATACGATGCTTTAAACCTCCTGCGATGATGCAGTAGGTATACAATTACGAGCAGCCGCGATCGTTGGAGGTGACAACAGTCACCTCTTGATGCTTTCTTAGAGCTAAGATCGAAATGTTGTCGCAGTCGTAAGATGGTTACTGCCCACCATGTCGAAGTAATTTTTGATTAGAGTTGGATTTTATATTTTTCGGAATAGTTTGCACGGGGCTGTCTCGGTATATATCATCAGTCAGGGACGAATTTTAATAACGCAATCAAGTTGCAGTGAAGTGCACGATGGAGGGACCTACAGCTTAAGATGGGTTCCGAAACACCAGAACTTCGGTAAGAGTAAATATAAAAATTTCCAGAGGTACCGGCTCAGGGATCGAACCCCGGACATCTGAGGTGAAGTCCGAGTGTCTAAACAGCTTATTTTTATACTGGGCTGAGCCTAAGGATTGCTCCATAGCCCTCTCCATAGGGAGAGGGCAGTCCAAGAATGTTTTAGCCTGTCTGCAAAGAGAGACCAAATCCCACTCATTCTGATGTTCCTCAGTCAGCCAGCTGGTAATTTCTTCAGTGACTCATCCACTGGAAATACCCACAACTGACTCGGGTCCAGTAAAATATTCTTTTGCTGCTAGTTTTCTTAGCCTGTCCGATACCTAATTGCCCTTGATGCGCTACATCCAGGAATGAAAAGCAGAGTTACGTGGTGACAGTAGTTAACTGGTCGTTGATACACTCAGCTCCATTAAAGAACTTTGGCATAGGACCCTAACGCGATTGTGAAGCAAATTGCATTAATTCTACAATATACACCGGCTCCTGTGTTCTCCTTGTTCCTGGAACCATCTATAAACCTCACCGTTAGCCCATTCCTCTTTTGCATCTCATCTTTTTCCCAATCCGAACATATCTCAAACTGCCTCAAATGTGGGAGACTTCATTCTGGATTGTCCTGATAATGGAGTTCCAGCTGTGATCCAAACTTACTCCTCATCTTCTTCAATCGCATCACCTTTCTCATCTTCACATGTGTCATGGGTAGAGAATTCTCCAGTTCGCATATTTCGAACATTATGCAATGGAATTTTCAGGTTTTGTCGTTTTTTTATAGATTCTTCCTTATCGATAGTTGATCCGACTGTAACTGGACGATTCACTTGACCGACAGAAGTTCCATTTCTTGTGAGACGTACAGATACTTAATTCCTTTTGTCTGTTGATTTTCTGATCCAATAGTGAAACCCTGTCAGATGCAGTAATTTTAACTTTACAAGAACAAGAGTCGATATCGCTTTTAAAAGCGGCTATATGCAAAGCTCTCGTGTTTTGAAAAAGTGTAACTTTTCCATGAAGGTTAGGTTATTTTGATCTCTAAAATATGACTTTTTAAAATTGGAAACTGCACTATAATCGCTTTTAATTATTTTCAGTATTTATTTAAACAAAAGGCAAATCTATGCATATTCAAAGCATGCTCAAAGATTACAATCGGCATTACTTATAAAAGTATCTCACCATTTCCAAATTAGAAAAGTATGATAATAGAGTTTCTATATAAAATTGGTTTTATTTGGTCTAACATTCCCATCTTTATTGTTAAAATTTATGTTCTTAACCGATAAATTGGATAGAAAATTGAATAACTGAAAAATTGAAAAAAGGTGAATTTTCAATGAAGTTCAATCATTTTCTTTTTAAATGCCCACATATGTAGGTGAGACAACTCAGCGGCGCTATTAACGAAAAACAAAATGTCATAGTATCCTTTTTATTTTTATATTTTTTACTAAGAAATTTTGTTGCTCTATTCTTTTTCGAGAAAGCAGGGCGGTGTTTGTTTGCCTTCAAATCAGCGTCGCCCTCTACAAAAATCATTAGAAAATCATTAAATGAAAAGAATATACTATGTTAGATTTTTTTTCTATTTTCTTTTTCTTTACAATGCGATATGAAAGTTTCTGTCAAATGATCCCGTGTTTTCAAAAATAACCCTCTGCGCTTCAAAAATGCATTTAAAAAAGAAAGCATCATGATGGAAAATACTTATAAAATATTAACACGATTTTTTAAAATCATAACTGAGGAGAAAAATGATTTATCATCCCTAATCGTTACAAAAACAACCCCCATATTTGTATCCGAATTTAAGCCTGCTAAAAATAGCAAAAAAATTTAACCTAGTCATTTTTTTTTAATTTAATGATTCTTTTATAATTTTTGTAGAGGGTGCCACCACGTTTAAAAGCAAGTTAGCGCCGAACTGTTTTCTCAAAAACTAATAGAGCAAAGCAAAATTTTGTTGTGTAAAATATACAAAACAAAATGACAAAGCAATATGCATAATATGATAATTTGTTATTCGTATATGGCGCCACTGGGTTGCCTGACATTACATATGTCTCATTATACAAAAGTAGCCATAAAATCGCAATGTATGATTCTGTATTCTCATCCACTGTTCTGTACGGTCGGGAACCGTGGACATACCAATCAAAGGATGAGAGTGAAATTAAGGCGCTTGGTTTGCAATTCCTGCGGTAAAACGCTAATGGACAAAATAATGAGAGGGTCCTAGAAGAATGTAATAATAATTTCATTAATACTTAGCTAACGTAGATCGCCGGTCAACATCCAAATCGTTTGGAATCAGGTATGATGAGTTTTGAATGTATCAGCAGTCTTTTTACAGAGTCATCAAAAAGGCCAGGAACAGACTGGATTCCACTTGCTCCGACAAATAGTGACAGTTTAACTGCAGAAGATATAACAACCCTAATTAGTGATTATGATTCTGGGCAATATTTTTATGGCGATAATTTTGGACACTATACGTCGAGACCTCCAACTCCTGCAACATATACTTACCAGGATCAACAAACTGTACGAAGCCCACACCGTGAGTTAAAAATGCATGTTTTTTATGGAGTTATAATTAATACAATGAGTTAAATGGTAAAAATGACACACTTTATACCAAAGGATAGATTCGTATACTGTTAACTGTAAAATTAAAAATTACAATAATATATTAATATTATTAAACGTTTTGAAAATTCATAAATTTGAAAAATTATAATACTAAAATTCGGCATTTATAAGATACCAATAATTGTAAATTTCGAGAAACTTAGAGCATTTAGTTGCAATTAAAAGTTGAATCTGATGATCAAAAGTTAGTAAATTTCAAATTTTATTAATTATTTCTTTATTATTTTTCTTTCCTTGAATACAAAAATCAAATTTTAATTGACTTTTAAAATTAAAAAATCCTAGATTTTATTATATAGTGGACTATAATTCGACAACTGTAATTATGTGATCGTGAAATCTCTTTTGTTAAACCTCTTTCGACTTCAGAAAATACATTCTCACCACGCATCTCGTGCTTTGCACACGATTTTGCCAACAATGCCAAATTTTCTACAATATGCTCAACACTTTTATATTAAATGTAATACATTTTTATGTACCTCTGTCTAGGATTGCGTAATAGGATATTACAAAATAAATCACAAATTTTATTTATCATGATTACTTTAATATTTTTTTCTTATTTTGCGTTAAATTCTATTTTTACCTGCGTCGAAACATGCGTCATTTAAATAAATTCATATCATTACAATTCATAATAGGGGACATTTGAACATTCTTATTCTTATTGCTTTTTTTATATTTTTTTTTATTTTTAATCTTGTTTTTGACGAATCAAAAAAGTACGCTGCCTGTCAAAAAAATATTCGTTAAAAATTTGTAAATATGTTTTGTTTAAATAAATTTTATCTCGAGTATCCTCGTATTTTGTATAGCCTTCATAGAAACCACTAATCCTACAGAAAAGTAATTCCTGAAAAATTTTGTTATTATTTTCCGGTGCACAATTGATATTCAGACAGTCATTTTCGTTTGGTTTTTTGAATTTTTTAAATACTGTCCGAGAACTAGAATCCGAAAAAGTCGTTTTTCACCTAAAACCAATACCTTCTCAGTACGATGAGAATGAGAAAATGTATATTATTTTTTCTTTAATTTCTGAGATATACTATTTCTTAAGTATTATTTTTATTAATCAAACAAATTGTTTCTGTAAATAGTTTCTAGTAAATTTATACGTTATAAAAATATTAGAGGAAAAGTGGGACGATGGTCGTGGGGGCTAAAGCGCAGGCTTTGGACCCACTCTGTCTTCTTGCGGGTTCGATTCCCACCTCGCACTCTGGAAGAGCCTCGGTGGCCCATGCGGTGAACACTAGTCGTGGGACCGGTACCTCTAGAGAAAAAGGTTCTCTAAGTACTTAAGACTCTTGCTCTTGGTTGTTCGAAACCGACCTTAAACTATAGGCCCCCTCCCACCACCAAATAAGTGTGTGCGAGGTGTGTAAAGGATAGGAAAGAAGGTACAAGAAAATTGTATACCCTTAGAGGACACAGTAGAAGCTTCTATCCGAATATTAGAAGACACAAGTTGTTTTTCAGCATTGGCCAACTTAATTTCAGTGTTTTGGTTTAAAGTTCAAATGGTTTTCAACGAGTTACCGACACAACATTGTTTCTCCGCATGCGCGACCGGAGTGGTCTAACACACTGAGCACGTGCTGTTCGATGCTGGTATGCCAGCAGTTCTCTGTATTAGATTGCTTTGTGCTCACATGCTTAGAATAAATTTAATCTCTATACACGTGCTTTTGACGTTTTCTCACCGAATCGGACGGCCCCCGAAATATTGAACTGTCGTAGTTCTGGTTTTGGACAGATAGAAGCTTATTCCACGCGCACGGTTTTGGCTCTACAGTGTCTGGTACCCACCTCTACCAAGATTTTTTTCCGCGTAGCCCAGAGTTGAAGTCTAAATGCGTATATCTTTTTACAAACGTGGTTACAACATAAAATATAATATTTATAAGCCGATAATATTCAATAAAATTTTTTTAAAAAGTGCTAACTTTCACCATAGATTTTCAAGATTAAAAAATTTTTGACTAATATTTCTTACAGGAAAATCGTACCCAAACATGAGCGTTAGATTTACAGACATTTTTGTCAGTATTGACGTTATTATTGAGTGCTGTTAAAATATGTAATCCTCTCTTTTTCCAGGCAGGGAGTATTCTTCAGCGATTAATTCTGCTCCTGTCATGGATCATTATCCTGTCATGAATCCTGCTTATGGCATGCAGCATCAACCTAACATGTATCAAACTCATGGCATGCAGCCTCATCCTGCCATATATCATGCTTCTAATATGCCTCTTGCTACTGCCATGTCGTCTGCTCATGCCGCGTCTTCTTCTCCTGCCGACCAATCTCTCCATGTCAGGCGCACATTTTCTTCTGGCCAACCCCCCTATTCAAAACTATTTAAATTGACAATCGAAGAACTTCGATATGTACGATTTTGTCCCAAAAATAATCCGACCCGGAAACTTGTAATTCAATTATACGAGTTTTCTCCAGGTTCGGGAATTTATTTAAGAAATAAAAAGAATACTATCGAAGACGAGCTACGCGGAGTATACTTTTTAATGGCAGCACTTAATGGTGACGCCTTGGCACTTGTAGAAAAACTACCAAGTCAAAATATGGCTCTACGTCCATTGTTTATGCTTCCTCGTCCAAAAGGACAACGAGCAAAAATAAACGTGTTCAACCACACGGTTAGCCACTTGGGGAAACAAGACGTAGAAGATACTCCATTGGGATCGGCTAATTTAATTACCAAAAATTTTAAAAGGGAACCTGCGAATGTTCCTATTACGCTAGCTTATCCGTTTATTAGCTTGCCCCCCTATTCTACATTATTTGGAGTGGAAATTAAAGAACTTCAATCATATCGATTTTTTCCAATTGGAGGTTCCAAGCGAGAACTTTCAATTGAAGTATACAATTTTCTTCCCAATTCTGGAATTTATTTAAAAAATCAGACACATAAGTACGCTATACAGGCCGGAGCACAATTTGTGTTATCAGGAGTCAATGGTGACGCCTTTGCATTAGTGAAAAAACAAGAAAATAGGCATACGGTTTTTCGTGGACTATATAGAGCTGAAGTTGATCTTTATGTTATTGATCGAGCAAAAATAAACAGATTCACCAACCAAGTTAGCAAAATCGATAGACAAGAAGCCAAGGACATTCCATTAGCAAGAAATGAGATAGCCAACGAATCGTTTGAAATGAGGCAAGTAGATTTCGTAAATAAGCCCAGAAAAAAAGTCGGTCGATCAGTTCGATCCAGAAAGACATGAATTTATATGAGTAGCATCTATAGTGTGCAGTTCTTATGTCACAACCAACTGAAGACCGACTAAATCCAGAGCTATAACATTTTTTGTCGAGACTTAAAATTGTTTATTAAAAATTCATCAACTAGATTGACTGTGAAACAAATATATTACAAATTTGATTTTTTTGTAGAAAATAAATCCTTATTTTTAAAATAGAAAATCACATTTTTTTAAGTTTTGCCATTTTGTTAAAATAACTTTTTTTTCTAATAATTTATATGTTCCGGGTAAACCGCCTACTTTTGGTAAAAATTTTATTATATTTTTTTTGTTTAACATTTTTGTTGTATTGTTGACAATCAACTTCTGAACTAGAAATTTAACAATTCCTTTTTTTTTTTAATTTAGCTTTTTATTTTGTTGATGAATGCTCTGTTGGATTAAAATCTGTTAAAAGTTTAAATTTTTTTATGTGGAAATTATATCTTTAAATTTAAATTTTAATTAAGTAAAATAATTGTATTTATTTATCTTTGAAGGGAAGTTTATTGTTCTCAGCTATAAGGTTTTATATTATGTTTTTTACTGAGTAATCTCTACATACTGACTTTATTCTACATTTAATATATTATTAAGTTTTTAAATTATTATTTATTTATGTATTAGTTATGTAAATAGATGTTGTGTTTTCAATAAAGTGAAACGATTATCAAATAAAATTACAAATTAAAAACTTTTCTTTCAAAAATAACGTCATAATAATACATACACATAATATTATGTACATTTTATAAGACATCAATTATTAAAAAATTTTAAATAAACATTTTTAAACCTACCTATCAGTAACTAATATGTATAAAAAATTAACGATTGAACTGAGCCCCTTATAATGTCTCCATTACTGGGGAAAGAAAATTTCTAATTCGTTTTCAAAATTTGAATATTACCTCGTGCCGCTTTGCACATCAAAATCCTATTTAATTAACATGGGGAAATTTTGAAATTTCGGAAAATTGAACACATGTTCCAGAATTTCATCGAAACGTTCTAAGTTTTTTAGGGATTTAAAAGGAGTGCCTATGGAATAAACCATACTAATAACATTAATCAATTTCAGTCGTCTTTTTCATACCAATAATAACTAATTTAAACAATTAAAGATTCTCAAAGAATGTAAAAAAATTGTACTTTCTAATTGAAATGTAACTGTTTGGAGCAGTAAATTTTTCTGCAAAAATTATGCAATTATTCAAACAATTATGTATTTTCTATTTTCTAATTTGCTAAAAATTAGGCTAGGGATATCAACTATCTTTTTAAATTAGTTTCCTATGCTACGTTTTGTGGAATAATTATATAATTTAGACACATCCTACCCGAATTAGGACTTTTAGTCATGACGAAAGGCGATGACTTAATTCCCAAGAGCGCTTTTGTGGAATTAAGAACTCGAATCCATGGTTTGATCCCTTGCAAAACACCTTCGTATAAGTACGTATATACCGATGGGGCATGCAGTTACCATAGAATTGAGGAAGCGAAGGGTAAGATAGGTGCCTGGTTCGACACAAATAACGCCTTGAACGTGTCGGAGCGTAGCCGGTCACCAAATTAATAACGCATCCGAGATAGAAGATGCAAAGATAAACGTTGGACTGTATGTATCCATAAATGGGAAGAAAAAAACTGGAAGCCTACGAAAATAAGCCAACGAAAAATCGCTCTGAATTTGAAACCATGAAGGACGACCTAGAACCACTGGAAGTGATATGAAAACACGTTCATTTACACAGGTATTAGTTAAGACAGCCTCCCCCCTCCACCTCCCAATCAATACATATTCGAGTGTACCCAAAAATTGTAAGGAGCGAAGATGCTCACAATGTCAATTAAACGTCGGACGAGGCTGAGTTACGATCACAAGGGACTAGGACAAAGTAACCGAATTCCGTGTCCCTGAGTCTCTGAAGAAGAACAAGAGCAGGAAGTGCTTAAGCAATAAGAATCATTGACCCGTGCAGCGAATACGACGAAGACGTGTTTGTGGAAAGAGTGGAATTCTTGGACGAGAAAACTCTTGGCCCCACAGTAAAAACCGAACAGCTACCTTCGTCTCTAACAAAAAATTCCGGTGTGGTAAGTGGAAGCGCCGTCCGATTTAAGAATCCTTCCGCAAAAGCTGATCTTATGTCAGCTTCCCGTCTCTTAGGACGAACAAAATTTTTTTTTGAGATGCTTAGCGGATTCGAGGAATATTTTAGACCATTCAAAAAATTCTAAATTCGAATTCCTCATCCGATGTGGAACTTTACAATTATTCTTTTGAGAAGTTCTTATTATTATTTCCCCGTCATGAATTTAAGCTCCAGGATGTCGTCAACTGGTCTTGCCGGAGAGTAAGAAGAATAATTATCCACCAATTAAGCTGTATTTGTTTTATCAAATTGTTACATTAAGATAATGGGATTAACCACTGGGATAAGTAGCACTAACAGTAATCGGCACTGACGTTCACCAACTCTTACTAATGAGGATTTTGAAATCACGAGGACTTATTCCCAAGACAAATTGAAAGCGCGAATTTTAAAAAAGAATTTTAAGGATCGCTTATGCTGTGGAATTACGGTAAGACTCAATGCTTTACTAAATCTGGTCGGCACGTAGTTCTTGGACTGAGTCTTTTCACAGAATCAAATTATATTGATTATGATCATTCTAATTAGACCAATTTTTGTGTTGATCATCTGATTCCCTTATTGCTCATTTATTTATCTTAATTGATTTTGTGCTATGGAAGGTTCTCTTTTGAGCAATTTTCTGATATTATTATAAAAGTATTGATTGATTGTCGCTATTATGTTGTTCGATTCTGCCTATTATTAATATTTTGATTTAGGATCATTGTTATTATTGTGTGACTTTCCCTAACGTGCTATGTACCGACCAATTTGCGGACTTTAAAGTTACCTCCTTTATGCAATTTTTTTCTATTTTATAATGATTTCTTCTGTTTAATTGCGTTGATCCCTTTTTCTAAATCGATTACCCTCTTTGAAATTGATGACGTCCCTTTGTGATCAAATACGACTACCCTTTCTGTTAAGTTATTGCTGCATTTTTCTTAAATTCTCATTATCTGTTTCTGAAATCGTGAATATCCCTCCTAATTCTTCGATTACGACATTTGGTTGCCCTACTTTTGGTACTCTTTTTTGCGTTATCCCTTTGAAATATTAATTAAAACTAGCCCCAATAAGTATCCGTACTCCCTAGAGATTTCGTCAGGACATATGGTTACCCATTTTGCTTATGCTTTTTGAATGATGCCCTTTTGAATTTTTATTGCAAATACCCCTATTCAGTACAACCACATCCTAGAGTTTTGCTAATCGCGATGGTTACCCCCTTTTTATTCTCCATTTTATAATATCTTTTTGGGTGCTAGTATAGTTGTGCCCCTATGTTTAAGATCACGACTTAGAGGTTGGAAATCCTCCAGAATGAATAATAAGAGGCTATGTAAGTACTTTTAGTTTAATAATGCGAGCTTCGTAAAGCGACGTGGAGTAGCATTAACGGGAAGAGCCTAATCTATAACAGATTAGTTAGTTCAGGTCATGGAACAAGTTGTAAGAAATATGTCTGTTTTGGAAACTGTGACAGGCTAAATATTGACTCTCCTGTCACACCAAGTTACTCCATATCTATATATATATATTAGAGGCGCCGAAAAGGCCATGACTTGAAATATTCTGTACAACGCGGTTCCTAACACAACCCGGAATATTCACTTTTGACTAACATAAGTATAACAACCGCCGGTAACTGAACTACCGCCACGATTCTCGCAGGAAGCCACCGTCTTTACCATCCTGCGAATGCAACATCGCAGGATGTAGAACCTCACAGAGGTCCGACGCTACGCAAGTATGGTGGACTACACGACTTCTGATACTCTGAGCTCGGCATCATTAAGCTTGGGTAAAACACCAAGCGACGCCATATTGCCTCTACGGTAAATAGCCACAAAATTATCGGAAGCTTGGATGGTGTGATCCCATCGTTAATCGTATGAAGTATCAACGGGGTTTTAAGAACGGAAATCGATCGTCACTGAAAACCATTAGCGAACACCGAGATGCATGAAGTGCAAAATTTGGTAGCGCTACGTACGTTGTAAACATCTAGCTTGTCCAAGGGTTTTCCTCAATGAAACCTTTCATTAGACATTAAATGTTCCTAAAATGAAGGAAATATTCCATGGAACCAAGTTTCGAAACGTTAGTAACAAACATTGAAATGTATGCGCATGCGCTCCCATGTCAAGCCGAAAGTTTTGAAGATTGACGCGTTATCGGAATGTAAAGTTATTTTGTTTGTGATTTGGTATTTCATTTACATATCTTTTAGAACTTTGCGGCTTGGAACTGAAGTTCGGAAAAATCACCAAAGTCTCGTGAAACTTTCACGCCGTAAAAAATTTACGAAGCTTTACCATCTACGTTTAATTCAGGAATATTATGTCTTATTTTCGTCGTTGCACACGTATACTGTTACGGACATAGTTTTAGTTAGTAACTATTTAGTTCATGACTTTCACAGTAGTAGGCACTGCGACCGCATATTTTTCAATTTCGAGTCCGTTGTTAGCTTGAGGTGAGCTGTTATCCGGAACGAAACAAAAAAGCTTAATATAAGTTAAAAATTCATCTGGCAAGCATTTTAAATATGATATTAATATTTCACATTATTTCAGTACTAATTTTAAAGTCCTAGGAAACTTTAATTCTTCATTAGGTTCTTAGTTTTCCGAGTTTTGGCTAAAAGGAGAAAAATAAAAGGTACTAAATCCATTCGAATTGTTGAAAATTAGTACATGATTTTATTTTGACTAGATCCCTGATTTAGATTAGCCTCTTTTCTTTTTTTTATCTCAAGAATTTGACGGAAGATGTGGAAGGTAAATTTTTTTTGTATTTCGTCAAGCGACGCGCTGGGAGATTTCTCGATGCCCTTAGTCTATAAAAATTTGCTCGCAACCGGCCCGTTACCTGGTTACCTGGGACCTTGTGTATAGTAGGTTATGGATCTCGGGATTTTGGGCCATTGAAAATGTTTACAGGGACTGTAGGCTTAATGAAGGGCGCCTGTAACCGTCAGTTTTCATATTGGGTCGTTCTTCTTCCGTAGCTGGCGTTTTAGTGCCACGTGCCTTTCGATACTTTAGAAATATTTGCGGAGTACGAACCACCTCTCTGCTGGACATCGAAAGATTTCGGCCCGACCTACTGAACGGGCTGGATAGGCTAATGAGCGTCTTGCGGTTGTATCCCCCTTCCGTAGGGTTATCCTCCTCCAACAGCCTTTGGATGGATAAATTATGTCCATCCGGAATGGGCGCAGCCGGGTAAAAAAGAAGACCCTCCTCTATATGTCTGGTGATTACCAGGCTCCGATCTTGTGTCGGGTCGACTGGTATCAGTGTTCTTAGAGCGGATAAAAATTTCGCCCGGATACTCTGACGAAGGCCACGAGCTCTTCTGGGACTGACTGATTCTGGGGGTGACTGCGGTAGCCGACCAGGTGGAGTTGTGACTAACCCGTCTGGAGAGTACACCTCTTGGTGATCGTTGTCGATGGGACGAAACACCTCCTGGTGATCGTCGTCGATGGGACGAAACACCTCCTGGTGATCGTCGAGGATGAGGCGAGGCGCCTCCCGGTAGCCATCAACAATGGGTCGGAACACCTCCTGGTGATCGTCGTCGATGGGACTAAACACCTCCTGGTGATCGTCGCGGACGAGGCGGGGCGCCTCCTGGTGGCCGTCAACAATGGGTCGGAACACCTCCCGGTGGTCGTTGTTGATGGCTTGATATTCTTTCCGGGCTTTCCTCTGTCTTTTGTTTAACCCCATCCACTCACTAAAACTTTGCCTCCTCTCGTTCCTTCACACAATCCCATTTAGCAGGTACCACTTAAGGACTTCCCTTTAGGGCGCGTAGAATTGTAACTACTGAATGTGTTTGGGTGAGTAAGGAGACAAGGATTGGCAAAGGTTCACTCTGTAATGAGTGGTATTTGGAAGAAACTACGTTTTATTTGTTCTTGCTCTTAAAAGAGCAGATGTGTTTTAATTTATTGCAAGGTAGTAATGTGTAGGCCTCTTGTTCGATGATAATTTCTTTATTTATATCTTCCCTAGACAGAAGCGGAGACTTGTAAACGAATACTAGCTGCGAACGTTCCTCAGTAGTCGCGGGATGCCGAGTCGCTCGATATTGCTGGAACGCGCATATTTATGCTTGATGCCCGTGGCCGCGGCAACACTCGCCGGAACGACCCCACTCCGTTCGGTTGGAGCGTAGAGGGGATACAGTTTCGCGATTTTCTCCCTACCCTGCAGTTTTTGGGAACCCGCGCACCAATATTGGAAGTGCACGCGGATACTTGTATCTGGCGCGTGTTCTCTAAATTCTCCGTCTTTTCTGCGTTACAAAATTTCTTAGAACCTAAATACGTTACATTTTATTTGATTCTAGCTAGAATTCTACCCCAAATTATGAACTCCTAATACTAAATAATAATAATATCCCTGCACGCGTATGATAATAATATGAATCATTAAATATATAATATAAATTAATACAGATGATAATCTAAGTGTAATTCAATAATAATAAAAAAACCCTTTAGTGTAAGTGCAAGTTGCTCCGGCATCCAATTAACCATAGGATGACCAAAAACAAGCTATTCATAGTTTCTCTGCTACCCCTTTTTATCCGTTACGATATATATCACTCTCTATGATTTTCTCTCTATAATTTCTTTTACAGGTCTGTAGAATAAACAAGCTATCCCAGGTCTTATGTGTCAATGGATTGTTAAGCAGCCTTGGATCGTAGATGCTGCTGATATTATAGGTCCCTTCCCTTGAAGTAAAAATGGATTTTAGTATTTATTAGTAATTTAGGACCTTTTCAACAAATGGGTTTAATGTGTTCCCTTACGTTCCCCGATGGGACAAAGAATTAAAGATTGATTTAAAGAACTCGTTATCGATACGTGAGGAGAACGACATATTCTTTTACCAGATAACACGAATATAATATCTATCAAGCCACCATACCCCCGTTCCATCCTCAAGCGACCTTTGTTGAACTGGTTAATAAAGTATTAAAAACAGTAATGATATATATCGACAAAGGCCACCGAGCTTGGGATAGATTCAAAAGCCCCAGAGTTATGGAGTCAGCAGATGAAAAAGTTGCAAATCATGAAAGACTGGGTGATCAAAAATCTTAAAAGCGCTTTCAGTGACAAGCGCGATATTACAACTTACGTCGTGCTGACTTGCAACTATCCCCTAGTGACTGAGTCTTAACACGTCGTAGAAGGTTAACCAAAGAACACGTGGGGACATAGTAGGAACTGGTACACAAGATACAATACGACAGCACAGAGATGAAGAAGGACATCGGAATTTAGCGCGAAATCTGTAACACTCCCTTTACAATCCCTTGTCCTACTCCTGCAAGATCTTTCCTATGAACAAGTTTTCCAATCCCGGCCCCTCGAACACATCGCACCCCAACTTCCTGCAAGTATCTCGAGGTTACCTATCAAGGCCTGAAAGGAACTCCTACGGGTTTGAAGGAGTACTGCAATACTCAACTGGTTGAAGGAAGCCGCCAGGGCAGGGTACTGGTAATGTTGCATTTGAGGCCATTATTACCAAGATTGTCACGAAGTACATAAGCAAACCGTCTGTCACAGCCGTGGCGAACCCGTAGTGTGGATCACCAATTGCCCCTACTACGAGAAGGAATACTAGCCCAACGAAAACCTCTTACAACCCACAAATTTCCTGAAATATCAGAACCTTATTGCCGGTATATCTTTTATCCCCACATTTTTAAATCCTCACCTCCGATATGCGCATTTGAGCTGTTTTCTCGAAGAACGCCTTCAGTCGAAAAATATTGTTTTGAGATAATAGTATTTTAACCATGTACAGTATTTGATGAGTATTTATTTTTGAGAGATGGGTAACATAAGACAAAGTGATAGTATTCCAATAATTTTAGTTTAAACTGAGTATACATTATTACAATTACATTTATTGTGCAGGAATGAGATCCGCACTACAACCATCGAACCTACGCTTATGAGAATTTCTCTCTTATTTTGAGTTTATAAAATCCTACCCATTAACGATCTCGATTAAATCCCATCAAACTTCCTTTAGACTCAACTACTCTTGACCCCTGACTTACATCTACGTGCCCTAATTTTATCCCATGACATATCGTGATTATTAATTTTTCCTTAAATTTCATTTTTTTATTTTAATGTCTAGTTCATTCTTTTTAATATTATACGTCATTTTCAAGATAAAAATGTTAGTTTATGTACAATTTCTTTTTTTCTTTAAGCATCATGGATCATTTTATTTATTTTCTTTCAAAGTACAAGCATGAAGAGCATGGGCCTCAAAATTAATGTAAATAAAACAAAAACTATGGTTTTCTAAGGAAAGAGTGAGAAAAAAATATGCGAAATTGTATTGAATGATGAGAGAATTGAACAAGTTGATAAATTCGTATACCTTGGTAGCATATTTACCAGGGACGGTGAGATAGATGAGGAGTTAGATATACGCATAAACGAAGCTAAGAAGGTTATTGGTAGAGCAGGCTCCCTTATGAGAAGTAAAAATATATCAAATAAGGCTAAAATAGCAATACATAATTCCATATTTGTACTCTTAGTATTCTTTTTGGGTTAAAAAGTGTGTTATTTGGTTGGAAATTCATATTCTTATTTTGTAAAATGCCATCTTGTTTGACAAAAAATTAAGCTCTTTTGTTATACATTTATATTTTTGGTTGAATTCAACTAATGTTGATTAAGTAATAAAATATTTCTGGTTAAAAATTTAAGTACTTTATTTAAAATACACTTTTTTGTGAAAAGTTTATACCTTTTTATTAAAAATCAAGCGTGTTTTGTTAAATTTTGCATTTTTTTGTGAAACACCATATTTTGGTGTTGAGAATTCAACTGAAATCTTTCTTGGCGAAAAATTCATCTATTTTTCTGAAAATTCACCTTCTGATAGAAATTCATATTTTGATAGAAATTTAATCTTTTTTGGTGGTTAAAAATGCAACCGTTTAGTAGTAAAAAAGCAATACGTTATTTTGTTGAACATTCACCTCGTTTAATTGAATTAAATTGCTTTTTTATTAAAAATAATAATATTATAACGCATTTTTTATACTAGCCCTACAATTTTGTTTATTGTTCCCTTTTTTAAAAATTAAAATTAATACTCATGTATGGTTAATACTGGGTGATAAATAATTAAAAGAATAAATTAGAACGGTCTCTGCTCGCGACAATTCGTGTTTTTCTCACTCTCACTTATCCATGTTGCGAGAAAAAACGACAGATAACCGTATCGTAATGCCTGCCATCGGCGAAACTCACAATGGGTAAGTCACTGGTCGTCTTTAGTCGTCTCTGGTTGTAACATGGTATTCGCTAGAGTAGTCTCAGTACACTGAGAGGCGGTTTGTATAACCAGCGCACTTCGAGAGTGGCTGCTACACCAAACATGCATGTAGCTACTAGACTGCGTGAACCACTTGTTAGCCGTACTAAATGAAAACGGGAGGGGGAGAAACGGCACGTATGGGCAGCGCGCTCTTATATTGCGCACTGGCTATGCTTTTTTTTAGCGTGGCTAGCCAGAGGGTAATTGATGCGTATGAGACGGAATTGTGATGATGGGTTATTACTGATAGAACAATTTTAACGAATTTTTATGAATTTAGACTTTATTCAATCGTTTAAAAATACATTTGTACATCGATTATTATTATTGTGATCTATTTTTAAAGTCTTCCATGATCAATGTTTGTTATATAATACAATCCACAAGATTAAAAACCGTTGCACAAAACACGCGAGATTCCTCTACCGTTCCCAAGCACGGTCATCAGTCTCTCAGTGCGCGGGAAGGCAAACCTCTCCGAGTCGCTCGCTGGCGGCACAAAGTTGCGCGGCCCCTACGCTTTTTCCGAGCTACCTACTACAATAACATGATGGCGTTGGTGGTACAACCTCCCTCTCAGCGTAGTCTTTGTAGATGTCGGGCAGTACTTAGTAGCCTGACTAACAGAGACTAACATGAATTATCAGTGAATAGCCCCTCGGCTTTATGAGTTCGTGAACGGATGGCACATCCGTGAGACGTGTCTAGCGCACTGCAATTGATCTTCTTGTGCGACTAGCGTTACACCAGCGATCGTAAAGGCTACTGTAGGCTTATATTTTCACAGTTTCTCAGAATTTGACGTAGATGTTAACACACTTCTTATCTTTATAATTGAATGAAGATTCATTCGTTTGAAAATTTAACAACTTCGTTGAAAATTCGATTTAATTGGTTAAAAGCTTATTTTTCCATCTTAAAATTACACTATACTATTTTGTGTTCAAAATTGGCAAACATTCCACTTTTTTAACTATTTAGATACAAATTTATTTTTTTCATTGGAGAGATGAATCGTTTTAGTTGAAAGTTCCTTTTTTTGTTAAACTTTTCACAAATATGGTTGAATTTTTTCTTTAATATGATTTCATTTACTAAAAATGCAACAAATATATTTTAGGTATATAGTTCATCTTTTTAGACCAAAATTCATTTAGTTTGGATTGTGAATTAAAAAATGAGTTTTAATCATTTTTCTTTTATGGCTCGAAAACTAACTATTTTTTGTGGAAATACCAAATATTATGCTTCATGTTGTAAATTGATTTTTTTATTCAATGATTCATCAGTTTGGTTACCAATTTAACTATTTTGTGGAAAAATAGTATATCTTTTTAGTTTTTGGGTTTATAAAAGACAAGCAGCAAAAGCACACAATCGCGTTTTAAAACATCCTGAAAAAAGATTAATAATTTTTGGGTCAATTTCATGAATTTAAAAAAAAACGGTTTCATATTAAAAAATTTAATTCTTGGTCCCTTAGGAAAGCGTTTGTGTATATTACTGTGATGATGAAAACAAATTGACATTCAACATTTTCAAGGAGCTCTGCAATAAAAAAATATTTAATCTTCTTGTTGAAGTTTTACATATTTCTGGTAAGAACGAAAGTGCAACAACAACTAATTTTCAATTTTTGAAATACTTTATTTATCATATGTTTCTGAAAATTTAAAATCGTTGAAAATTTTATCAGATTTTTTAATTGAACCTGTGGATAAAGATAGAGCTTTTTCAAATATCTACCTAAAACTTAAAATAAAAATCTCTTTGGCCTCTAAAAGTTATTACCAACCGTTTTTTTGCTGCAACTTCTTAGTTTTTTTAAATATACAAAAATTAAGATGACTTATCAATTAAATAGGATAAGAATGTTTAATTTTTCAATATTTTTTATATATTTAAAAAATTTTAAATTTATTAAATAAATAAATTATAAAATTTATTTAAATTTAAAAATGTACTTTTGGGTTGTTATCGACTATATGAAAAACATATTATTCATAACTAAGCGAATTTATTTTAATTGTCTAACTTTTTCTTACAAATTACGATTGAAAAGAAGACTTTTAGCTCAAGTTGACTAATTAATTTTTAACCCGTTGCATTTTTAATTAGAAGAGATGCATTTCCAAGAAAATTGTGTACTTTTTATTTTAAAATAATACAAACCAAAAAGATGAATTTTAAAACAATTATAGTTCAATTTTCAACCGAAAGAGATTTTTTAATTACGAAAGAAAAAAATGTAATATAAATTATAATTTTACGGGATAATTAGTTTTAAATGGAAGTAAACTTTTTAAGTAAACTTTTCTTGTTTACGCCTCTTCATTCACTTGTTTTTAAAGTTATATAAATATCAAATATCCTAAGGTTCTTGAGAAAATTAAAGAAATTTAAAGAATGCAGACGTTGACAAAGTATGATATTTTCATTTTTTTCAAATTTTTTTCCAGATGGCAATAGGAACATTTTATGGTGATTGTCCAAATTTTGTAGCTTAATTCTTGATTTTATTTTTAGAAATTCTACTCATAAACAAAAAGTCATTAAAATTTTTTCCTGGTATATCAAGAAAAGTTTTTTTATTTTCTTGAAGCTTTTTAAACTTCTAAAAATTTTGTTGACATTTTTTCGAATTCTCCAAAACTTTACAACTTTTTAAGTATATTTGAAATATTTTTCGCTGATTACAACTATTTATTTTAAAAAGTTTAAAAAATTACAAATTTTTATCCATTTTTTAATTAGAGTGAAGTAATAGAAGTTACCAAAAATAATTGTTTCTGAAATATACAACTTTGATTTGGTTTTTGGTTATAAAGTTTTTCATAAAATACTATTGGCGATATAATGTTAGCCAGGTCAAAAGAAAAAACGGTTTATTTTCTCTTAAAGTCGCTAAAAATATGTTTTTTATATATAGTTTGTTTATAAAATAAACAAACATTGCTAGTTTGCAAATTCTTTCAGCAATATAAGAGGAAAAAACGAATAATTCTTGCTTAGAAACGGCAAAAATGTGCATTTGTTGATATAATTTCTTCATAAAGTAAACAAATATTTATAGGTGGCTAAACATTTTTATGGAAAACAGTATTGGCAATATAATTTTAGCAAGGTGAGAATAAAAAACGATTTCTTTTCTCCTAAAAATTCCCAAAATGAGCATTTGTTTGAATAATTTGTTTATAAAATAAAAATATATTTATAGGTGGAAAAAAGAGTTTAGAAAGAATTACTGGCAACATGACTGCAACAAGGTTGGAAGAAAAAATGGTTTCTGTTCGCCTAGAAACGGGCAAAGTGTGCATTTGCTTATATAATTTTTTTATAAAATACACAAATAACATTTAATTTTAAATTTTAATGCTCACGTATCATACTAACCATTAACTCAACAGATTTTAGAGCAAAAATATACTTTGCTTTTATTTATTATTTATTTTATTTATTATTATTT